>CM053786.1:173687244-173864744 GCA_028749045.1 Cupressus sempervirens | reverse complement strand
TAATCTAAAATCAAGAACTCATCTTAACACAACAACATACATCTCCAATCACATAGAAGGAACCATCTCATGAAAACAGAAGTATTACTATCAAATAATATATTCTTGCTACTATGTGATTCTGAACTCTTCATGATATAAAAACACAAAATGAAAAAAAAAATCAGAAAATGATTCCAAACATCTCACTGAAGAGTTATATGTGAAGCTACAATCACTTTGTAATCTGCAGAGATAATATCAAATCCCATCTTCTGCCTTCTTGCTCTGGTTTCATTTTTCTTTATCTGAACATGCCCTTGGAACTGAGAAAGGTGAAAGGGACAGTCATGGCGGCAATGTTAGTCTTATGTCTGATGGGCCCCATTAATGTATTCAAAGAAGACAGAGTCAAAATCAAAACTAAACAAAAGCAATTATTCCATCTTATTTAAGAAACCTGGTGTATGAACCACAATTCATCATCAATTGGTACCATATTATCCTTATCGAAAAAATCTTGTCAATATGTAATTGCAAACAGACTTTCCTGGGTTCTCGTGAATGCTAAACGAACACCATCTTATAACATCTGTGACTTTGTGATGGTGCAAGTGGTCTCAGATTGTGGAGTACCGAATTATTGTTGTTATTGTTATATGTTGCAACTCACAAATGGAATTATATTTCAACGATTCGATGCCTTATGATTTAGGTTTTATTAACTATCGATTTATCATCGATAAATTTAGAATACGGCTTTAAAATGTGAGTCTGCATTCTGTGCCTAAATCATTCTGGGACATTTTTATGGCCTAATTAAACCATGAAGTCTCAACTCTTGGTTTCAATCTCTATCAACCCAAAGGTTTCAAAACTTGATAAGTTGGACTTGTAATAACAATTTCTAGGTTTTATAGGAATGACAATATTTGAAAGGAACCTACTATAAAATAGGTTATGTTGAGTTTAGCTTATGGAAGAAAACTAGAGAAAATAAAAGATATACTTTAATTATAGAGATAGAGCTTATAGCACAACAAAGAATTCCATAACACCCCAAACATACAAAGGTTCTTGAGCTTCAACACATAATGGCCTAGGAACAACAAACATAAAGCACCAAAAACAAAATTCTAAACAAGCTAAAATTTCCCCTAAATACACCCCAAATATTTAGTATTCCAAAAGAAATTTACGCCTTAAGTGTTCTATAGAAAATAAGAAAATTCTTACACTAGATAACCAAGACATTCAACAAACACACCCACAATATTTAAACATTCTACAAGAATAACATCCAAATTTTACCGAACATGAAGCTCATATAAAGTTTTCTCAAAGATGACAAGGTTGTGAAAAGAAGTTTCTGAAATCCTTTGGTATTAGTTTAGTGACAAGAATAGCCACACTAAAGAAGGTGGAATTGAGGAGGAAGAGATCATTTAATCTAAGCAATAGAAGAGGAAAAGAACAACGTAAATGAGTGGGATTAGTGTCCCCTAGTTTAAAAGGTAATTGGTAGGCAAGTTAATAGCTTGAAACTATCAACTTTTGGGTATGCGTGGATCTATCTATAGAGATTGTTGAGTGCAAAATGGGCAAAATGTTTCATTTCAAAGGTTTTACCCATACCCATTATGACTAGTTGTCCTAGTAGTTTTCTATGTAATGTCCTAGTAGTGGTACAAAAATGGGTCAACCAACAACCAGAAAAGCTAAACAATGACTAACTATTACTACATATATGATAGGATATTATTACATATATTTTTCTAATTTTTATGCTCTTTTAATAATAGAAATTTAGAAATAAGTAAATAAACATGATAAAGAGATCACCATGATTGACTCCCTATTAGTCCTTACATTCTATCTCACAAATACAACATAGAATTTCAAAATTGGATACATTCGATTTAACATTATGTCTTAAATTAATATAATTTGGTATGATAATGGTTACCAATGCGTAAAGAAATTTAATCAAATCATTACCTATTGACCCCTTGATGGTGACACACTTTAAGAAGACATTTCCCACCCAAACAATCAAGAGAAAATTGCATAACCCTTGACCCCTCCATCCCAAATGGACTTTCCCATTTCTTTAGAATATCTCAATATCATTTCACTAATTCTTCTCTTCTTTCTCTCTCCTCATTCTCATCAACACTATCCTCCATGAGGTGTCATGCCGATTTATCCAAAGCTTTACTTCATTTTAAAGTGGCTTGGAATGACTTTGACTACTATTAAAGTTTATGGGAAAATGGAATAGAACAATGCACCAACTAGACTAGCATATCCTGCAATGGTTACACCAACTACATTATCTCTATTTATGTTGAATGTCCCTATGGTGGTGTAATTGTTAGAAAGTTAAGTCCAACCAAGATAATTGAGACATGGAGGGTTGAATTAATTATGTAATTAAAAAAACTCTCATTAACCTCATTAATTTGAAAGCATGTAAATATTAGATGTGATAACTAGATACTAAGATAACCATACACAATAATACCATATTTGTTAACTAGGGAAACCCTAGATTAGAGGGAAAACCTTGGTGGGAATCATGCCCACAAAATAATGTACTAATATATTAGTTCTTTGTAAGGGGACAAACCCTATTAGGAGTCAATGAAATACACTTAATACATATTAGTCCCTTTTAGGAGATTCCAACCTTATTAGGAGTGGTGCTAACCCTATTAGGATTTGTGGAAGACAGAAGGACCCACTCTCCAAATAGTTTTAGGGGCAAGACCATTGACCTCACTATCCAAGTGGCCTTAGTATTATCCTTCTCAGAGTAATACAAATAAACAACCATCCACATCAACACCATAACCTTCAAGGTCTCTTCGACCTCTCTCTAACCTCACATTACCACATTTTTAATTTTGTGCATCGAATTTGCAATGAAGAATGTAGGAAGATTCAAAAAGAGAGATAAATGAAAGATCACAATACTTTTATTGGCTTGCAAAAGATATTACAAGGCTTTGAAGTATGAGCTGAAATAAACAAACAGACACTACAGTTAACTTACATAGGCTAATACTCAATATGGCCAAAACATAGGACGACAAGTGCGAGAGCAAGAAGAAGAAGAAGAGAGTATTGATACAATAGACATACCAGTAAATACACATTTATTTAATGTCCCACATAGGACATACTTAGAGTTTTTTTTAGTGGACTTTACTGCCAAGTCTACATTAACAGGATTTCATTTCTTTTTGTCACCGACTTTCACCTCCATCGAATTGACGATAGTTTCATCTAAAAATAGCACATTGTCATTCCCATTTCTAATGGTTCCTTAGTTGTTGACAACATGGATGTCACTCTTTTACGTCGAGCTTGTTGTGCTTCCTTCTAGTAGGCATGGCTATAGTCATCTTGACCCCATTAAAGGGCATTGTCTATGTAGGGCCAAAATGCACTTTTATTAATTAATTTAAAATTTATGTATAACTATTTTATGAATTTTAAATTATTAAAAACTACGAACAAATTGGTTATGCAGGTGTATTTTGGCCCCTCCATAGGTAAAACCCCATCAAAGTGAGTTTTCCCCAATGATGCCACATTGTCGTCCCTCTTGCTGACAGTCCCTTTGTTCACTAGAGAATTGTGGCCACTCATTTTTAGAGCTCTAATCCTTTCTGCAATTGCTCACAAATAAACATCTTTAGAGTAAACAAAATGGACAGATGCCAAGTGCCCAAGAAACTAAACACTCAGATGCCAAATACAAGTAACTTTTCCTATATATAGGCTCACTAAATGTGTAATGAGTGGGAAGCACAACACTTGAAACATAGACGACTGGAAAGAGAAAATAAGAGGGGTAAAATCAATATCAATTTGTCATTATGAGAGCTTGATGACACAAGACTTATAGATCAGCTAGTTAGCTCTTCTTTTAAGTTTTTTCTTTTGGCGTGTTTAAATCTATGAGGCAATTCAGTGAGGCATGAGACTTGCTAGCTACCAAGTAGTGAAGGCCAACTTTGAAACAAATTAAGAACCCGATACTGGCTCATTCATGCTTGAAACCTCTTCGGCTTAGATCTGAGGACTGAAGGGCATTCATGTCGTCAAAATCACCTAGGGCATGATCCCAACCTCATCCCTTATGATGTGGGATCCTTGCACTCAATAAGACTTAGTTGTTGTGGGCTCTTTGTGAGCCATTCAACTTCACTAATAGACCAAGGGCCCATTGGTATTAGTTATTTTTCACTGCTTTTGCTAATATTTTGAGTTTCATTCCAAATTTTGTCCTACTTGACAAATTACTCTTAGCCATCTATGCACTAATTTATATCTTCACCTTCCCATCCTTTTCATTTTCCTCATCTCTTCTCTTCTCCTCATTCTCTTTACTCTCACAACCCACATCCTTAACCAATACTTGAGGAAACCTATTATTATTATAATGACACAATCTAATTGTCCTAAGTATAGACACAAATTGTAGAATTCTAAGGAGAATAATACAAAGGGAGAGAGGTAACTAAATACAAACCTGGCTAAACCTAACAATGTAAAAGAGAGTTGTGGGGGGGGCAGAGGGGCAGGGGTTCCTTACCCATGACTAGGCATGTGTGCAAGACACAACACATGGTCAATCTACTTGGAAATGTTCCTAGCTTTTTAAGGATAAACATTTGTATCAAACCCAAAATATTTAGTTCACCATCCCAACCAAATTAAATGACAAAGAATATACTCAACATGCCATGGAATTCAGTATAACATCATTTGATATTTTTCATCTCTCACTTCATCTTGATAATGGGTCAGTGACTATGATTTGAAATCTTAATGTAAAAAAATGTGGCAATCAAAACTTGAAGCATATATCTAATATCATTAAGCTACCCATACCTGATTGTGTGTGTGCACAAATAAGTTCATTCTAGTTTGGGAGAAGTTACGATGCCCAAGTTCAATTACGAAAAGCTACATAAAGAACCACCACTCCAAAATAAGCTTGGTCATTTCCTCACTAACAATTAGACATTCATAGCCCAATTGAGGTTATTACCCACAATCCTTATAAACATTTTTCTACTCTGAGATGGGCATACATAGATTTAGTATAATTTCTCACATATTCTCTTTAGTCAATTTTGAATATTTCCTTTTAGCACTTTTGAACTGAAAAAGCATATATTATTTTTTGTGATTATTTTGATCATATAAGCAATAAACCTCATTGAGGTTGTGAGAGATAAAGTGGCTACTGAAGCAGGGTTTAATATTTTTCACTTGGCATAACATCCCTTTGACAATAACAACTCAACCCAAACAAAATCTTCAACCTAGATTGTGATAATCAAGATAATTTATCAAAATACAAAGAGTAATAACATTTTGAAAAAAGTTTTTCATCTAACCAAACAAGGTAGTGAAGCAATTGTAGTGTCCAAGATATTGATAATAACTTGGAACAAATACTCCTTTACTTAGGGATTGGACATCTCAATTGGTTGTCATATCACAACCTAGGACATCATTTAATCTGTTGGATACGATTGTCTAATTGTGTGTTTTCTTTGATGTTACACAAATGTCATATCAGTTGGTAGATAGTGCTTACTGAGCTCACTTGGTCAGCAAGGAAATTTTCCTTGTCTACCGAGCATTCATGAAAATTACTCTGCATAAACAGTGTCTACTAAGCTCACTAAGGTGTCGAAGGAAATTGTGGCAGAAAGTAGTGTTAATTGAGCTCTCATGGTTAATGAAGGAAAGTTGGTCAGAGATAGTGTTCACTAAGTTCACTTGGTTTCCAAAGGATTTTCAAGTTCGTAGAGTTAACAAAGCTTCTGTTGGTTAACACAAGAAATCATTTTAGGATCAATGTTTACTGAGTAGGGTCAACCAATGAAGGATTTTGTTAACTTGGGAATGTGAAGTTTAATTATTTCAAGTATTGATTCCAGCTGACTGTGGTAATGTTTATTGGTCATTGTAATTTGTAAATAAGCCAACTTGATAATTTGTATGGTATAAATATAAGGTCAAGTTGAGATTCTAAAGTATATGAACAAGTATGAAAGTGTGTTGATTATTTGGAGAGGAAAGTGTGAGTGAATTTGAACGATGGTCAGATATCCTTGAGGAACAAAAAAGTTATATTTGATCAGGAAGGATCTAGTGTGAAGCAGAACAAAGACCTATAATCAGCAAATTTAGTTGCATCTCATTCAAGTCTTTTAATTGTTACTTTCTTACCACTATAGCATTGATTCCAAAATCTCTTAGTAGAGTTGGTTTAACAACTAGTTGTAAATCCTCTAACAAGGTGATAGTTCTATTGAATTGTTCTAAAGACCTTTTGCAAGGCCACTCCTAATAGGATGATTAAATCCTCTAACAAGGTCACACCTAATAGTGTGTTTTGTAACAATTGGTATCAGAGCTTTTGATGCTTTCAGGAAAGGTTTCAAGGACCTAAGCTAAAGATTAGGATGTCTTACAAGAGAGAAATTCTAAGGATTATAAGAGATAACTTTTTAGCATGGCAGGGTCTCATGAGACATCATATGGCTTCCATTGGTGATTCAAGATTGAAATACCTTGATGAAGAATACACAACTCCTTCCGGTACATTATCTATTGATGACAATGTTGAGAAAAAGACTCATAACACCATGATGATAGACATTGCATCTACTCTAAGCTATGAGAAATTTGATAATATCAAGGACTATAAAACTACCTTTGAAATGTGGAACAAGCTAAAATATATCTACAATGGTGATGCCAATGTGAGGAGAGCCAAAGTAGAAAGCCTCATAGGATAATTTGATCAGATGAGAATGAGAGAGGATGAAAACATTGCAAAATATGTTGAAAGGATCAAAGCAAGTGTTAGTGCAATCAAAGCTTTTGGAGGAGAGATCAAGGAAGAAACAGTTGTAAGTAAAGTTCTTAGAACATTTCTTCTCATTTATGCAATTAGGGTTTCTACAATTCAAGAAAAATGTGTGAGACAAATCATAAGATAAATTTGGATACCTTAGTAGGAAGATTGACAGCATTTGAGCTAGATAACTCTGGCAATTATGTTCCAACTTTCAAGAATATTGAATTTGAATTTGAGGCCAAGATTTCACTTAAAGAAAAAGGAAAGAAAATAAAGGACACTCAGTTAGAAAGTGGAGAAGAATCAAAAGAAAGTTGTGACTATGATCTTCAAGTTGTTGAAGCTCTACTTGCAAGGAAATATTCTAGAGGCGAAGGAAAATACAAAGATAAAGTTCCCCTAATCTATTTTTCATGTGAAGAAATTGATCATATTGGTGCTAGGTGCCCAAACAAAGTGAGCAAGGATGTGAAGAAAGGCCACAAGTGCAATGGCAAGAAAGATTTCAAATCATTCAAGGACAAAAGTAAGAAAACATGTTTTATGGCTAAGGATTCTAATAATAGTGAAGATGAAATAGTTTACATTGTTGTGAAAGAATAATCTAATGATAATGAAGAAGATAAGATGGCACTTATCTCTCATGTGAGCAAGAATGATACATGGATCATAGACAGTGGATGTTCACATCATATGACTGGTGACAAAACAAAGTTTGAACACTTTGAATTCTATGATGGTGGTAGTGTAAGGTTTGGAAACAATGAACCTTGTTGCATAAAAGGAAAAGGAAAAATCTCATTAACCAATGAACGTGTATGTGATAATGCCTATTGGGTTGAAGGACCTAAACATAATCTTTTGAGTGTGGCACAGCTAATCAGTATTGGATTCAAGTTGGAAATCATGCATGGCAAAACAAGACTACTGGATGACAAAGAAAAATTGATTGGATCAGGCAAGCAAACTAAAGGTAACTTGTTTTATCTTGATCTTGGTGAGTGCTCATCTTTTATTTCTCAAGTTGAAGAAATTTTGCTATGACATAGAAGGTTATGTCATGTAAATTTTGATAACATGGTGAAAATAAGAAAATTTAGGAAAGTAAGAGGCATTCCTAGTTTGAAGAAACCTGATGTTGTTCTATGCAAGAATTGTCAGATTGGAAAAATGGAAAAGACTAACTTTAAAAGTAAAAACTATCAGTCTAAAGATATTTAAGAAATTGTGCATACTGATTTGTGTGGACCTATTGGAATTGAGAGCTATAGTGGAGAAAAGTTATTTATTCTTTTTTTTGATGACTACTCTAGAATAATGATTGTTATGTATCTAAGAGAGAAGTCAGAAGCATTTGAGAAATTCAAATGGTATTTGGCAAGAGTAGAGAAGGAAATAGGGAAAAGACTAAAATGCTTAAGGTCAAACAGAGGTGGTGAATTCATCTCTAATGAATTCAATAAATTTTGCATTGAAAGAGGAATCAAAAGATAGGTATTAGCCCCTAGAACTCTGAAATAGAATGGAATAGCTGAAAGGAGGAATAGATCTATCATGGATTGTGCAAGGACTTTAATGATTGAAAACAACATTGCTATCAAATAATGGAAGAGAGCTATTAGCATTGCAGTTCATACCCTAAACTGAGTATAGTTGAAGAAGGACTCATATAAAACACCCTATGAGTTATGGTATGGCTATAAACCCAATGTAAGTTACCTAAAAGAATTTGGAAGTAAATGTTACATCTTAAAAGAATTTAGAAAAGAAAAATTTGATGTGAAAGGTGATGAAGGTCTATTTTTAGGATTTTCTTCCAAGAGTAAGGCATATAGATGTTTGAATTTTTCTACTTATAAAATCATAGAAAGTGCACATGTGAAAGTTGATGAGTTTGTAGAAAGCATTGAAGAAGAAAGAAAAAAGGAACCAAAAGATTATAGGAGAATTTTTTTTATTGAACCTATTACATTGCCAGACACATCTATCAATCAAGAGACTTCTACTCCCAAGTCTTCCTCACTCATTGAGTTGCAAGAAGTTCAAACCAAGTCACAAGGACCCGAGTCATAGTCTGAAGCTACTGAGCCAATGCCTATCGAGCTTGAGCAACCATTACCTGAAGTTGAAGTTCAAGAGGATGAAAATGCAATTCATTCAGAAGGCAAGGAACCTATATTGGCCAAGTATGTCAGGAGGCATCATGCACCAGATTAGATTATTGGAGATAAATTAGAAGGTACTATGACAAGAAGTAAGCTAAAAGGTATGTGTTTACTTGCTGATTTTGAACCTATAAATTTCAAAGATGCATTGGAAAATCAAAGTTGGATTGAGGCTATGAATGAAGAGATAGAGCAAATACAAAAGAACAAAACCTGGACTCTTGTACCTAGGCTTAAAGATAAAAATGTGATTGGAACAAAATGGGTATTCAGGAATAAGTTGAATGAAGATGGTAAGGTATCAATAAACAAAGCTAGATTGGTACATAAAGGCTACTCTCAAGAAGAAGGAATTGATTATGGTGAGACTTTTGCTCTTGTTGCAAGATTGGAAGGTGTTAGGATCTTACTTGCATATGTAGCACATAAAGGATTCAAGGTATATCAGATGGATGTTAAATCTAAATTTCTCAATGGTATTCTTGGTGAAGAAGTCTACATTGAACAACCTGAAGGTTTTGTTGATCCAGACAAAAGGGACATGGTCTGCAAATTACACGAAGCATTGTATGGTCTGAAACAAGCTCCTAGAGTATGGTATGAGAGATTGCATAACTACCTTATACAGATTGGCTTCTAGAGAACTAATGATAACAATAGTTTGTACATCACAGAAGGACCAAATAACAAGATTGTTTTTGTAGAAATATTTGTGGATGATACTCTGTTTACAGGGAATGATGATCTATGTAAAGAATTTTTAGAGAAAATAAACAAAGAATTTGAAATGTCTATGTTTGGTGAGATTAAGTTCTTTGTTGGTCTTCAGATTTAGTAGAACAAGAATGGTATCTACATCACTTAGTCTCAGTATATCAAGGATATACTCAAGAAATTTGGTATGGAATATTCAAAACTAGTTGGAACCCCCATGTGTACTGAACTAAAGCTTACCAAAGATGATGACTCAAAAGAGGTAGATCAGACCTTATATAGATCAACGATTAGAAAATTACAATATCTAGTTCATACAAGGCCTGATATTGCTCTTGCAATTGGTATGGTGGCAAGATTTTTGGAAAAACCCAGAGAAAATCATATGATGGCAATCAAAAGAATCTTGAGATACTTGAAAGGTACTAAAGATTATGGCTTATGGTATAAACTTGGAGGAAATATGGACATAAAAGTGTTTAATGATGCTGATTGTGCAGGAAACATTGATGACAGAAAGAGTACAAGTGGTGGAGCATTCTTTCTTAGAAAAAGGTTGGTATCTTGGACAAGCAAAAAGCAAAATTGCACATCCCAATCTACAACAGAAGTAGAATATGTTGTAGTAGCAGTGAATTGTTCTAATATTGTTTGGTTTAGATAGTTTTCGAAAGGCATGAAGGTTGAGATCAAAGAACCAGTTGTCATGTTTTGTGATAATACAAGTGCAATTAACATATCAAAGAATCCAGTGATGCATTCCAAAACCAAGCACATTGCTATAAAATACCACTTTGTTAGAGAATTGGTACAAGATAAAGAAATTAGATTGGAATATGTCCATACAAAAGAATAGTTTGCAAATATATTCACCAAGCCATTACCTAAGGACACATTCTTGTATCTAAGAGGTAAGTTAGGGGTCATTCCCCTATCTGAAGCTCACTAAAATAAAGTTTTAGTGATGCATCAATAGGAACCAAGTTGAAGATCTATCAGTTGATGCAACATAGTTAAGAAAACATTCCATACATGAATCAATACTCAAGGTCTTTGGCATTTGTTTTCAAAGAGGGAGAGTTTACTATCATATCTTTCTAAAAAAAATTTAAGGGAGAGTTTACTATTTGGAGAAGAAGTTGTGTAATTCCTTCATAGAGGGAGATTACTACATTAGAAAATTTTGTCGCATAAAATCTAAGTGGGACAAAATTTCTATTAGAGAAAGACTTGTTTTCAAATTTTTCAAATTTCATTGTGCTATGACATGTTGAGTTTACATCAATGCCAAAGTGGGAGATTTCTAGATACAATTGTCTAATTGTGTGTTGTCTTTGATGTTACACAAATGTCATATCAATTGGCAGACAGTACTTACTAAGCTCACTTGGTTAGCAAAGCAATTTTCCTTGTCTACCGAGCATTCATGGAAATTACTCTACATAGACAGTGTCTATCGAGCTCACTTAGGCATCAAAGGAAATTTTGGTAGAAAGAAGTGTTAACCAAGATCTCATGGTTAACAAAGGAAAGTTGGTCAGAGATAGTGTTCACTGAGTTCACTCAGTTTCCAAAGGATTTTGTAAGTTCACAGTGTTAACCAAGCTTCTGTTGGTTAACATAGGAAATCATTTAAGAATCAGTGTTTACCGAGTAGGGTTGGCCAATGAAAGATTTTGTTAACTTGGGAATATGAAGTTTAATTATTTCAAGTATTAATTCCAGCCAGTTGTGTTAATTTTTATTGGTCATTGTAATTTGTAAATGAGCCAACTTGATAATTTGTATGGTATAAATATAATGTCAAGTTGAGATTCTAAAGTGTATGAGTAAGTATACAAGTTTATTGATTGTTTGGAGAGGAAAGTGTGATCGAATTTGAAGGATGGTCAAATATCCTTGAGGAACAAAAAAATTATATTCGATTAGGAAGGATCTAGTGTTAAGCAGAATAGAGATTTGTAATCAGAAAATTCAATTACATCTCATTTAGGTCATGTCATTGTTACTTTCTTGCCATTGTAGCAATGATTCCAAAATCTCTTAGTAGAGTTGGTTTAATAGCTAGTTGTAAATCCTCTAACAAGGTGACAATTCTATTAAATTGTTCTAAAGACCTTTTGAAAGGCCACTCCTAACAAGGTGATTAAATCCTATAACAAGGTCACACCTAACAATGTGTTTTGTAACCTTTAACCAAGTTGGCTCCTAACAAGGCTTACTTCATAAGAGTGAAAATTAGTAGTTAGTTACTTTGTGGTTTTTCCCATATTGGGTTTCCACGTTAAATGTGGTGCCTTATGTGTTCATGTTATTTCTTTTATTCTTGCATGTTAATCACTGTGAATGTTCAAGATCTATTAAAGTATAACATACACTACATTTATCGAGTTACAGTATTTTAAGTATGTTTACCGAGTGACAACAATAAATAGTTTTATCAGACATCTAAGGAATTTGTGGATTTTTTTTTGTGGTAACTTAAGTGACTTTATGCACTTTATAGTCTAATTTGAAGTTAAGATTTACTTTAATGTTTCAACTTAAAATATTTAAGTGAAATCTCACTTTTTCAAGATATTCAGTACACAATATATGAAATATGTTAGTGGAAATGTGTATTTGACCCCATTAAGTGAGATTATCTTAAGTGAATAAATTAGGCATGTGAAATAGAAAAGTAAGTGATGCAACTCCATTTACATGTAAATTTTGAAATGAAATACATGTAATGCATCAAAGATAACTCGATTTTGGCTTGGATATGCAAATGTATGTAAATGCATTACATATTTAAAACATGTAATCACCACTACATAACTCAGTTTTGGCTTGGAGGTGGAGTTTTGGTCAAACTACATGTAAATGCATGACATGTAAATTCAAGACATAAAAATATGACATGTAATGGGTGCTTATAAACCCTATTTGGCCTATAGATGAGTTTCATTTCTTTGCCTTGCATATTTTAAACTTGCATTTGAGGTTTCTAAACCTGGTTTTGCTTTTGAACTTTAAAAAATCACATGTAAATGCATCTAGAGAACCTGATTGTGGCTTCTAACTCAAAACCATGCATTTTTTATTTCCCTTTTTACACGTGTTTGGGTTTTATAATCCCAGTTTTGGGCAATCATAAGCAAAATGTACATGTAAAGAACTCTTATAAATTTGATTTTTCTCTAATGACCATCCTAAAGGGCATTTAGACCACATTTTTACCTAGCATCTTGTAAGGAAAGAAAATATTTAATGCATTAGCATCAATCACATGCAAGTGCAATGCAAGTTGGAGAACAAAATTTGTTGTGAGGATATATTTTCAAACATGCAAATCCTTTAACAAGTGAAATCTATACTTAGGATTGCATTTACAAGATTGTTGGAAACATCTTGCACATGTATTTGCATCTTCTAAACTCAATTCGAAGCCATGTTTGAATCTTTCAAAGACTTTTGGTTATTTCATGCAAACACACTTGGAGAACCAATTTTGGAGATAAAAAGTTCATCTCAATTTCTTCTTCTAAAAAAATTGTTAGAATTAAACCTCAAATAGAAATAACAATTACATGCAAATATAAACAATATCAAAAAATAATAGAACACAGGACACCAAGATTTAACATGGTTCACCGAAACTTTGGGCTACGTCCACCAAACGGCAAGTCCAATATTATTACGATCTAGTGATTACAACCTGATTACAATCCATAATTTCTTATAGTTCAATATTGCCACAAGAAGTAATTTTTGCATCACACCTTATAAAACATTTCCTAACCCTAAGCCCATTTATATAAGTATTTTTGTCACTTTAGGATTAAAACTAGTTACAACATGTCAGCCATAAATTGGCAAATATAAGCAATAGCCAATTGACGAATATTAGCCATTGGCGAATAGTAGCCCACCATTGGCAAATAGTAGCCCAAAGAATTTATGAAGTATGTACAATACTTCCCTGATCAGTCACCACAAACTAACAAAATTTTCTCTTTTCTCTCCAAGTAAGTGCAAGAATCTAGTTTTGTTTGCATTTCTTCATCTTTTTGATAACTAGATACATTCTTTGGCTCTTTATCATCCATTTGTTCAATTGCAACCCTAGATTCAAGTTATTTAACAAAGTTTGAAACTTTCATTCTTTGCAAATGCAAAAGTCTCTCATTGCGAAAAAAATATTGTATGTAAAGTGAATTTTTGAAGTTTATTAAGTTTGAGTCAAAGCAAGAGGCATATTTTTCTTTTTAAGTTTTTGTACATATTTTGTTGCTTGTTTTGGTTTATTTTTGGAGAAAAGTTAGAGATCTTTCCTCAATAATGCAAGTACATTTCCATGTTTTCACATTCCATTTTCATCCATCATCCAAATACATCCAAACTCCATATTCCTAAACATGTAATCTCAATCCCAAAACTCGATTAGAAATTTTCATGAAGTAAAATGATGAGTATTTACCACATGTAATTGCATCTCATAAATTTGATTTTGGTCAAAACTCACATTTTTAAACATAAAAGTTCTCATCCTTAATGCATCCACATGCTTCCCACTTGCATTATAATCCATTCAAAGAAAAAACCCCATTTTTCCTACATGTATTCCACCATTCAAACCCAATTTTGTTCTTTTTCCCAAAATACAAGTTGTTCTATTCATTCCCAACCTTCAAAAGTGTTGAATAAGTATCCAATCGATACTTTATACACCCATCCCTCATAGATCCTATTATAAATGTTTAGAATAATTGAGAGGAGGGGGGTGAATTAGTCTCTAAAGGCCCATAAGTATCATTTGAACAATAAAACATAAAACATTCATTGTTCTGCTTATCTTGTTGTTGCTTAGTCTCTATTGTACTAATAAACAAATTACTATCTAAAACATAACATACTTTGATGAATGTAAAATTCATCAAATATAAAACATATAAAATATTCAACACAAGCTTTACACAAGGATTTTACATGGAGACCCAATTTGGGAAAAACTACCAGCAACATGTAACCATTTTTCATTCTTTCAAAGTGAGCTCTATTAGGAGTCAACCCTATTAAAGGTTATGATACATATTGTTAAATGTGACTTGGTTAGAGGATTTAATCACCATGTTAGGAGTGGCCTTGTCAAAGGACTTTGATCATTCCATTTAGAATGTCACCTTGCTAAAGGATTTTTATATACTATTAGGTCCTTCAAATAATTGTTAGGTCAACCTCTGTTAAAAGGATTTCAAGACAAACTATTTACAATGATTAGAAAGAAAACAATAAGGTTTTGATCTCCATGATTATAACTCACTTTTGCAAGTTTATAACTCACTTGGCTTCAGTTGTTGATTGGGAAATACAATTCTATTTCTTGTTTGTCCATGACACCAATCTCTTTCCTAGAAAGAATGCACCTCCATCAATGTCTTTTCTATCATCAATATTTCTTGTCCAATCAGAGTTAGTGAATACCTTTAGTTCAAATCTGTCATGAATACCTTTAGTTCAAATCTATCACTTCTCTTGTAATACAATCCATAATCTTTTGTACCTTTCAAATATCTCATTGTCCCTTTCACTACCATTATGTGATTTTATTTAGAATTTACTGCAACTATCCCAACTACTAATGTAATATTAGATCTACTATGAACAACATATTGTAATTTTGCTATCATTGATTTATATAATGTCTGGTTCACATCAATAGATTCATCATTCTTAGATAGCTTATGTCCTATAGACATGGGTCTACTCACTAGTCTTGGATCTTCCATTCCAAAAGTCTTTAGTATCTCCTTGATGTATTTGGGCCGAGTAATAAAAATACCAAACTTTATTTGATATACTTGCAACCCAAAAAAGAATTTGATCTCACCAAACATAGACATCTCAAAGTCATTTTTAATTTCATCAGCAAATTATTTATAAAGTGTTTCTTTTCCTTCAAATATAATGTCATCAAAAAAAAATTCAGATAGCAAAACTTTATTGTTCTTACTAGTCTTCGGATATAGATTTATTGTTGTCATTTGCTCTTTCAAAACCAATCTTCACCAAATAATTATGTAGTCTTTCATACCATGCTCTTGGGGCTTATTTCAATCCATAAAGAGCTTTATTTAGTTTGCATACCATATTCTTCTTGTCTAGATCCACAAATCCTTTAGGTTGTTCAATATATACTTCTTCCTCAATTATACCATTCAGAAATATAGATTTTACATCCATCTGATATACCTTGAAATTATTGTACACTAAATATACAAGCATGGTTTTGACTCCTTCAAGTCTTGCTACAGGAGAAAAATTTTCTCCATAATCAACTCCTTCTTGAGCATATCCTTTGCATACTAGTCTTGCCTTGTTCCTTTTAACTTCACTATTTTCATTGAGTTTGTTTCTGAAAACCCATTTTGTTCCAATAATATTTTTATCATTAGGTCTTGGCACTAGGGTCCAAGTATTGTTTTTTTCTCAATCTGTTCAATTTCCTCATTCATTGCTTGAATCCAATCTTCATTGTCTAAAGCACCCTTTACTGAGTTGGGCTCAAATTCGCTCAAATTCACAAAGTAAGCATGTATCATCTTTGAGTATTTTTTTCTTGTCATAGCATTTGATTTGTCATCACTAATGTTTTTTTAGGTTTGTGATGTTTTCTCATAAATTTGGCTAGCATAGGTGGTTTCCTTCTTTGTTCTTCAACAGGTTCATCTTGAAAGATAATTTTAGGCTCATTAACTCTTGCTTGTTCAGGTTCTGGTCCAATTTTTGCATGCTCAACATTCTCTCTTTTTTGGTCAGCATTTCATTATCAGTTTCTTTTTCAATAATATAACAATATTTCTTACCTTTGTTATCCTTTTTTTTCTTGTCGTCTTCTTCATCTCTTCTTCCTTTGTACTTGCTTTCCTTTCTTTCATCCTTATCCTCTCTGTGAGGACACTTAGTAGCAATATGACCAACCTTGTTGCATGAAAAATAAATAACAAGTAGTTTGCCTTTGTATATACCTCTGCCTCTTCCAAATATTTTTGCAATAAGGGCTTCAAGTTCATCAAGCTCATCATCAAAACTATCACTATCATTCTTCACATGTTTTCATTTCTTTTTGCTAACAACTAGTTGTGAATTGAAAGAAGATTCAATAGTAGCAAGTGTATAGTTATCAAAGTTAGACATCTCAAAAGCACTAAGTCTACCAATTATACCTTCCAAAGTCAAAGTGTTACCTAGAGTACATCTTAGTTCTTGAATTTAAAAAACTCTAATGGTATATATAGGGAGTAGAGTCCTCAATACCTTGCTTATAAATGTTTTATTTTTTATTTCTCCATTTGCACCATGAATAACATTAACAACTTCTTTGACTCTTGTGCAATAGTGCACTATATTCTCACCTTCCATCATTCTAATGTCATCAAATTTACCTCTCAGGCTCTTTGATTTGGCTATGAAGTCTTTGTCATCTCCTCCATATATGGTCTTCAGTTTATCCCACATTTTCTTTTCACTATCACATTATTTTATATTATCAAACTTGACATAGCTTAGGGGTGGGGCAATCTCCAACATTGCTTGATTGTGTTCTTGTTTTTGTTTCAATTATTCAGTTGTCAGAGGAGTAGTCATTACTTTCACATACTCATTGTCCACATAATTGATAGTGGCATCACCTATACTAGATATATGCAACCTCGTCAAAGTTTTCCATGAAAGTTCTCCTTGTTTAGCTTTATTACCTCTCTTTTGTGAGTCATGATCTCTAGCTTCAAGTACCTTTAGACTTTTCTCTGTAAGTACTTAGCTTTGATACCACTTGTTAGAAATGTTTAGAATAGTAGGGGGGGAAGGGCGGTGAATTAGTCACTCAAGGTCCATAAGTACCATTTGAACAATTAAACATAAAACATTCACTATTTTTCTTATCTTGTTGTTGCTCAGTCTCTACTATACTAATAAACAAATTATTGTCTGAAACATAACATACTTTTTTGAATGTAAACTTCATCAAATGTAAAACATATAAAACATTCAACACAAGTTTGACAATAGGATTTTATGCAAAAACCCAATTTTGGAAAAACCACCAGCAACATGTCACCATTTTCCACTCTTTTGAAAATGAGCTCTATTTGGAGCCAACCCTATTATAGGTCACAATACACACTATTAAATGTGACTTGGTTAGTTGATTTAATCAACCTATTAGAACTGGCCTTGTCAGAGGACTTTGATCAATCCATTTAGAATGTCACCTTGCTAAAGGATTTACATAGACTATTAGGTCCTTCAAATAAATGTTAGGTCAACCTTTGTTAAAAGGATTTCGATACAAACTATTTATAATGATTAGAAAGAAAACAACAAAGTTATGATTTGTATGATTACAACTCACTTTTGCAAGTTCATATCATTGTTTGGTTCATGTGTTTATTTGTTGGTAAGTCATTTTGCCAACTCTATCTCTTAACTTGCTTGACAACTCTTCAAGTAATCATCTCTCTTCACATCAAAACTTAAACCTTTTGCTTAGATTTACTTATCAACATCAGTAGCATATGCACAACCAATTCCTTTAGCCATGTCTATGTGTGTCTCTATTCCACCTTTCTTCTTGTGCATTCACTTAAAGTTCAGTTGTATACCTCCTTAAATAGGTAATTATTGCTTTGTCATTTTCCATAATCAATGTAGATCTTAGGGTTTATGATCTGTTTCATCAAGTTCATTGTATATATTCATCTTCTTGATACTACTCTAGAAGCTTCTCATTCATCGAATTCAATCATAGGAATTATACTTAATCTTCTTGAATTTAATGAATTAACTCATTAATCTTATCCTCAACATAGTTTCCATATCCCAAGAAATCAACTAAGTCAACTAGAAATCATGATACTCAAACATATTCAAAATATTATCACCTGAAAATCACTAAGTTATGTCACTTGATCATCACTAAATTACTCAGTTGATGTTGAACTTCTTGGCTCATCATCAACTAACTTACTTAGTCAAAATTGATGCTCAGTCAACACTAGATTTTCTAAATGCTTATTGTGGCTTGGTTGACACTAGCATCACTCGACATTCTTTAATATTTTTACTCTATTGCTTAGATAAGCTTTACATTCATGATATAAGACTAAGCTTTACATTATTGATATAAACAATCAATTTATCCTATCAAAGGCTAACTAATCAAATGTCCATTGTAACTTTCTTTCCATAACTCAACCTTTCCTCTAGGTGCTAATTTTATGAGCAATCTCTCAAATCCTCTTCATCAATCAAATGGATATGACATTTAGATTAGATAGAAACATGTCGCATCAATAGATTTGACAGCAATGACAATACAACAATTTTTCCAATTGTAAATTTCTGATAGATATGTCATTGTAACTAAAATCCCAAAGTTTTCAAGGATCCAATCTCATTGGAATACATTTTCATCTTCATGTTGTGGTGCACTCTTCATGATATATCAAAATTTCCTCAAAGAGTAGAGACATCTTATCGAGAAGATATGCTTTTAGTCCAAAGAAGTGACATTCATATGGTCTCAACTTTCCCATTGGCTTCCCTAGAGCCCAAGATCATGTACAAATGTGCCACTTAGAGAGAGAGAGAGAGAGAGAGAGAGAGAGAGAGAGAGAGTATGCTGATGGGAAATTTTTTCTAGGTTTACATCCCAAAAACATTAAAAAGGATCTCAAGTTCCAGAATGTGTAAATGTGACAAATGAGAATTTACAACTTGATCACATCGAGTTTTCAAAAGACAATTGGCAATTCATCAAAGACAATATAGTGACATGGAATAGAGGGAGTCTCGAATTAGTGATCATCCACGATGGCATCATTAAGTACAAATTGTTTGCTAATAATCTACATGATTAATGCAGGAGTTCCAAAATTTTCTTCATATTATTGTAGTTGTAGAAGATATATTGTGCATAATCCATTTACACGGCCTTTAATCATGTAATCCAATACATCTTCTTTCCTAGTTTGACTAAGTCAAGGTGGTTGAGTTTCTCCCACCTTTTTCTCCTTCTTTCTCTCATTGATTTTTCCCTTATAGAGGAGTTCCTCCCTCATTCTAAAATTCATCTTTTATCATATAGAAGAGAGATTTATCAAACCTATGCAAGCATAACTATGATTGTATACTGCAAATTTGAAAGAAAAATGAATAGAAACAAGCATTTGGATTCTAAGTTGTGACTATAAATAATTGCAATAGAACAAGTTGGAATTTGTGCCTATGATTTATTTCTACTATTTTTTATTCATGTTATTATTTTATGTTTAAATAGAGCACAATGAATATAAGAAAAAATTGGAGTTGAAGCTGTGACTAGGACCAATTGTGGTAATATATAGACTAGAAGTTGTTATCGTAGCTTATATTACTATCTCAAATTCAAGTAAATAAGTAGAAATTCTCTACTTTTGGCAATTTGTGCATCCCAATGGTATAGATTTTTCTTATATAATGGATAAAACTAGACATACATCTAAATTGATATAGCTTCAATCAACCTATTAGTTGGTGTTTGGTATCAATATCACTGTTTGAAGCTTTTAGATAGAAGTGTAGTGTAAGAGATTCAACTTTTCCATTACCCACTCTGTGAGTAAGTGGATTCTTTCCCACTCTATGAGTAAGTGGATTATTTCCTAAAAGAAAGAGGAAATAATATTAGTAACACCTTATAATTCATCTTTTCACTTCTTACTTACCTTGAGTAGATCAAATGTGGTGAGAAGGGGGAGCCTTCCCTTAAAGGTAGGAGATACTATGTCTCACATGTTGTAGTTGGTCTACCTATTTTGAGACTAAATTTGCAAAAACTTTCAATTGCAAAATATCCACCCAACACATTTTTGTGACTTTGTTGGGGACATAATGTGCTTTTGAGAGATTGACACTTTCATTTGAAGCATACTCATGTCCTTTTTCATTATAAATATCTATTTCAATTTTATTTCTTGAAGTTGTTTCCCATATTTACCAAGGACATATAGATGGTGTTAGAATGATTTAGAATAAATGGGAGGGGGGGGGGAGGTGGGTGGTGAATCAGTTATCCAAGGTCCTGATGTACCAATTGAACTTTTAATTACTTGAAATACTTCAGATCAAAATATTTAATAGCTCGATCTCTATAGTAAATAATCAACATCATAAACTTGTAGTTTACCATCCTAATATTTATCAAACTTGCAGAATGTGAAACATTTCAAATGACATCCACATAAGTATGATATCGGGATTTAACGTAGAAATCCAATTTGGAAAAAAAAAACCACTAGTAACATGCCATCAATTTTCACTCTTCTAAAGTGAGCTTTGTTAGATGCCAACTTTATTAAAGGTTACAAAACACACTATTAAATGTGACCTTTTTAAAGGATTTAATCACCCTATTAGGAGTGGCCTTGTTAGAGGACTTTAGAAAATCCATTAGAATTCCACCTTGATTAAAGGATTTATATATGATTGTTAGATCAACCTTGATTAAAGGATTTCAATGCTAATACAATGGTTGACAACAAGTTTGATTTGATAAATACAACTCACTTTGTAAATATAGATCATAGTTAAGTTCACATGTTTATGCATTGATTAGCATTCATTGTCATCTTTGTCTCTAATATGCTTAACACCCCTTCAAGAAATCACACTTTAAATCTTCACAACTCTTCTCAGCCTTTTGCTCAAGTTTGCCAATCAATAGCACCAACACTTTATTGCTGCAATAGTGAAGATTTGTGGGCATCATCCCCACCCCAATTTTACCTTCTCATTTGGAGGGTTTCTGGGTAATCATATTTGGTGTTAAGTTTGTGTGTTTGATTACATTTTTACACGATTGATGCATATGCTTTATATGTTATTTTAGTTTATTATGCGTGTCAAAGGTGAAAGTTTTATGGGTCCAACTTTAAACTCCTGATTCACCACCCCCCCCAGAAGTTTACCTTTCCAACTTGTAAATCCAACAATTGGTATCATAGCCAAGTTCTCTGAAAGAGAATCTTTGTAGCTTAGAGGAAAGATCTTGAAATGGAAGATTACAAATTGGGAAAGACTATTGAGAACCAAGAGATTGAAATACATTTTATACTACATCAACCAAATGAAGCCAAAGATGCTTTAAAGAGTTCCTTGAAGAGAAGGAAAGAAATTGCCAATGCAGAGAATGACACACTATACAAAGAGATAGACACCACCAAGCTATTTGCAAGTGATAACTCTAGTGAACTTGATGTAGAAGTTGCAGATCTAATGGAGAAGAATAGAATCCAAGCTAAAGAGATCAAAAATCTCAAGTTGGAGCAAGAATCATAAGCTATACTACTATGCGAAGTGACTAAACAAAAGAAGAAAGCCATTATTGAACAAGACAAAATAATTTTGGCAAATAGACTAGAAGAGAAGTCAACAGAGCTAACCAAGATATCAAACATGCAATTGGATACCTTAAGCCAAATGACAAATGCTCATAATGAGTTGAATGTCAAGGACATTGAGATAACTACATAGAAGTTGTGGAATGAACAACTGCAGAATGACCTGAAAAGAGAAAAGGTATTTGTTGAAAGTTTAAACAAGCCATATGAAGCCATCAAATACTTTGAGTAGTTACTAGATCCCCTAGATCTAACAAAGACACATTAGGATTGGGCTACACAAGCACTAAAGAAGGAGAATCATCCAAAGTTGCTAAAGAAAGGAACAATAGAGGTAAGAATTGCAAACCTACTTGTCATAGTTGTGGAAAGAAAGGACATACTACTAATGTGTACAAGAGCAACAATACAAATTAGAATGTCAAGCCTAAGAACATGGTCCATTGTCATAAGTGCAATAAACAAGGTCATTAGGCACATGAATGCAAAACCAAGACCATGCATAAACAAAAATTTGAAGGATATTGCTACAACTATCAGAAGTATGGATATAGAGCCTTTGAATGCAGATCCAAGTCCATGGGGTTATCAAACAAGCTAGCAAAGTTAAGAAGCTATGGAAACTCTTATAATTAGGATTAAAATACAAGATATAGTTGCCACTATTGTCAAGAATATGGACATATTCCTAAGAATTGTATTAGGACTCACTTCGGTGGTAACTACAAAAGGTGGTTGTGTCAAACCATATGCTTTAGCTATTTGAAGACTAGTCATATTAGTAAGCATTGTCCAACTAGGTCAAAGGTACTAAGTTGTGAATTTGATAAAGGCAAAGGCAAGGCATATGTTGAACACATCAAGGATGTTAGAACAAGACATGGAAGAAGAAAGACAATTGTAGTACATCAAATGGAGAAGGGATCACTTCACCCAATGGGTCAGGTGGTCACACCTCATCAAACTAAGCAAACAAGAGGTATGTGGGAATGATATTTAAAGTATTATACCATACATCAGTTCCAAAAGAAGTTAGTACTGAAAGGACTACATTAGCATGAATGAAGATGCAAGATGTTGAAAATTCAAGATTAAATTTTTAAGTTTTCATATTGATGTCGAGCTGCCAGATTAGCTAGTTGATGTTGAGTCTGTAGTAGCTATTGAGTGACAATAATATCAATGGATGCTAAATGAGTCTAAAATCAAATTAATGCTAAGTTTATAGCTATACAAGCACTAAGCATTAATTGCAAGGGTTTTTGAAGGGTACATGGTCATTTTTCACTGATTTTTCATCATTTTAAATTCAAGCAAAAGTAAATAGAGTAGAAGGAAATTTAGAAACTTGTTCAAAGTGACTGCAAATATTTTAGCGATAATTTCATACCAATTCTACAAGATTTTCAACATATTTATCACAAGCTAAGCTACACAATTTTTATTGTACACAAACCCTAGTTTTATAGAATGACATCTAGCTCAAAGAATGTAGAAGGAAAGGAGGCTTTGAATGTCCAACTAGTTAGTAACAAGGTCAAATAGCTAATATTCAAGGCCATCCCTGAAATAGCATATAAACAAGATCCCTCTAGTGCACTATCCATGATCCCACCAAAAGTTAATATGGTACAAGATGTTAGGAAGTGTTACAATTACAAAATAGGAGGAATAGAAGACATGGAAATAAAAGAAGCCTATAACAGACTATGTGAAAATGTTGCTCTAAAAGAAGAATTCAAAATTTTCCAAAGGAAGGGTTTGATACATTGCCTAGATTTTCCTAATATTTTCAAAACTAAATGGATCAGAATTGTCTTAAGCCAAATACATGATGGATCCCTATGGCTAGAAGGAGGAAAAATTAAGATGTCAAAGAGGATAATTCACAAGGTGATTGGCTACCCTACCCTAGATCAACCCAAGACTCTGAGGAGTGACTCCAAACAAGTGATAGAGAGGAACACAGGGGCAAAGTGGAACAAACAAGGAATGACAATTGACACTATCGCTGATCTACTACTAAACTTTGTTGTTAGGGTAGTCTCACACAAATTCCATCAATTTAGTAGATTGAATAGTGTACCCTATATTGCAGTAGATGTTGGCTATAAAATTATGAAAAAATATCATACTTATGATATGGCTGAGCTACAATTGTAATAATTGATGGAGAACTTAGGAGCTATAAGTAAAACCAAAAGTGCACAATGCAAATTTGGTTCAATAGTTATCTATATATTCTTTTATGTACAAAATACTTTTCCCTCCTTTGGTACAATTGGATGGAAGACCAATAGATCAATAGCAGTGCAGATCAATGAGTACATTGCACAAATGGGAGAAAATTTTGAAACATTGATGACTAGCTACTTTGACGACTTTAAGAAGTCAATGAAACAAAGGATGAGGATACCCATTTCATTATTTGAGCAACAATATAATGATATATTCTTTCTTGTAGATGCTGATTATACCTTCATACAGGCTACCACACCAACGGTTTGATAATTAAGACCACTTGGATATAAGATCAATGTTGATGAAACATCAAAAACAATAATTGCACTTCTAACAGAGCAAGTGGACAAAACAACAAAAATATTTGGAAATTATGATGTGATGAAATCAAAGATTGAAATGGAGTTGAAAATTGCCTCCACACTTAAAAAGAAAGATAAACTGGTGAAGAAGCTAAAGGCCAAATTTGGTGAAGGTGCAGGTGAGGAAGAAGATGAAGAGGATGAAGAGGAAGAAAAAGAACAAACCCAAGGACCTCTTTCATTTACCCAAGGCATGGGAGAGGACAAGGAAGAAGAAGAAATAGAAGGTGCCAGGGAAGAAGAAGTTGAGGAAGTACCAACACATGCCAAGTCAAAGAAGAGAAAGACTAAGGAACAACCTATGACTAAGGCAAAGAAAATTGCAAAGCCAAGCCCAACCAAGCCTATTGTTCCTACCATCAGGGCAAACACACATGCAAACACACAAAAGGCCTAGGAAAATACTAAGGCCATAGAATAAGGAGGCCAAGAGTAGAAGAAACAGAGAAGAAAGTATGTTGCACAGCCTAACTTAGATGAAGAAAAGACTGAATTAGATGATTTGAGTCAATTCAAAGTGGTAATTCATAAACCATTCTCTAATATAAAAAATGTGTATGAAATTGTTAGAAATAATGTAGATTTATTTGTTTAAAGAATATTGATTTTGAAAAACTTGGAAGAGAGGAGAAGAATCTAATAGAAGAGGCAATGTATGCAATGATGTCAAAATTTAAGAACACTCCACTTGAATTTGATAACACTATACCAAAGGGCCTATATGACATTGTTGAACAAAAGTGGCATTATTGTTTAAATTTGTGAAAATAGATTAGAGAAACAACACTAGCCTAGGTAATGCCAGAATTAACAAAAGGGTAGATTGCCAAGGAAAATAAGAAATATGGAGGAAGGTTTGTACCAATGTATAGAGCCTTCATCATTCTTCAAAATAACATTGAAGATGTTGTAGAGAAATCCACACAAATGTGGAAATTGATCTATGGATTAACTACTATGAAACAAGGAGAAGAGGACCCCTTTGAGGGTAAGAATGATGAAAAGGATGACAAAGAAGACAACAAGGAAGAAGGAAATACATTTGAGGAGGTGATTGAAAAGATAGATAGTGACATGGCCACAACTGAATAGTAGTGTGAGGAACAGAGTGTGCAAGACACACAAATACCGAGTGCTAGTCCTCCTCATGACACAAGTGTAACTGCATAAACCATAATTGTCAAGGATGTTCCTAATGCATTAGCTGATAACATCAATCCATTAATTGCAGATGATTGGAAGAAGATTCTAGACCTATCTACACTACAAGCACAATTACGTAATAATCCAATTTTGGTTAGTGTAGAAGAACTTCAAAAGGCAATAACTAAGGTTACAAGGGATAAGGTGAAACCACAAGAACCACCTTCTACCATACCTTTAGATACTCAAGTACAACCTTTCACTCAAAAAATAGTAGACACATCTACTAAGGTTGATACTAATATTAAAATTGATATAGTTGAACAAAAATAGACTGTAGAAGAAGGAAAAGGGATAACAATAGAGCAAATAGGATAGATAGATTCATCTATACCTAAAGCACAAACACAAGGTGAATGTCATGTCATTGTCATAGATCAAGATAAGTCTAAAGAAGGTGAACAAACACCTAAGGTAAATGAGAAAGAAGCCATCTAGGCACTGGTAACTCTACCAACATCTGGCACTTCTACAAAACTTCTTCAAAAGTTGAGCACAAAAGCTATACTATTGCAAATCTCAGTGCCAGGCTCAAGCTCTTCAAAAGTTGATAAGGTAACTCACTATGGTGATATCACTTTAGATGAAGAGATAATAATTCCTAAATTTGATTATGACACAATGACAATAGATCAAATAAGCATTTTACAACAAGCTTTAGAAAAGAATAAGCATCAAGAAATTCTTAGGAAGGAATATAAGCAAAAGTAAGCACTATAAGAAATCAAAGACATCTTTTTAGATGGATTTAGCTTGCCTAATTCTAAAGAAACAAAGCCACTATTAGAGAAATTGTTAGATATAGTGGAAAAGGTCAACAATGAAGACATTGATACAAGTGCAAAACTTTTTGAGTGGTTAGAAAAGAAATTCTAGACTAGTGAGATAGTATTGCCTCAAGTTGCACTAGAAACAAAGGTTGAGGATATGAAGAAGGTACTTGAACATATTGTCATTGTACACCAAATTATGTGACCCTACACTCTTCACCCAAGAGACAAGACATCACATTTTGAGCCTGGAGATAAATCTCAATATATCAAGTACAAGATTACCTCAGAATCTAGCTCAGAGTGAGAAGCATTTTAATACATTACTTTAGACACAAAGTCAATTAGCTGTGTTAACAGTAGAAGAGTCTAACATAAGAGTAAAATTGATAAATATACAAGTGTCTCTCACCCCTCACATGGAAATATTGCAAAAGGAATTAGGCTATGCATAAACTTTGCTAAAGAAAGACCTCAATCTTTCTACCCTAGATGGCCTAGTACACCTTGCTACCAAGCTTTGAATCCAACTCAAGTCACTAGATGTTGCATGTGACAACTAGGATGCAGCTCTAAAAATCATAATGCAAGTCCACAAATCATTTTTGGACAAACACACTACCCATGTATAGCCCATTTAATATAAGTGTCAAAAAGGGGGAGAATATTCTAAGGGGGAGATAGAATAAAAGGGATGAGAATATCCTATGTGGAAGAATAAAGAAAAGGGTAGTTATACATTTTTGAGAAATACAATACAGAGATAAAAACAGAGCAAAATAGAGCATGAAATAGTATAAGTGCATTGAAGTCAAAGAGTATCAGTCAGCAAAAACAAATCTACTCAGAATGGAGAATAGATTTTGGAAACAGAATAGACATATTAACTCAAGGGGAGTTATAAATTTGGAGGTATATAGGTTATTGCAAAATTTTGAAAATTTTGAAGTTCTATATATAAGCTGAGTCATGGATATGTTATACTTGAGAAGATTAGATTGATTATGTATATTCAATTATTTTTGACACTCATGTCAAAGGGGGAGATTATTGATCTTAGATTGGTTTTGATGAGTGTCAACACACTTAAGACATTTACTTAGTTCATGTTGAACTAGTAATGCATGTCGAGTACAACATGTAAATTTCAGACTTTGTTGAGTTGTAATGACTGCCAAGTCACTCATGTGTTGATTCACTCAAGTGCTGAATAGATAGACCATGCTAAGTGATTCAAGTGCCAAGTAAATAGTAGATGCTGAGTAGTTCAGGTGTCGAGTTAGAACAGTGTATGTCGAGCATCAGAGACTACATATGATGAGTAACATAGATTGGACATATTTATTTATTATGGCACAAAAAACTATGTTCACCATTTTTCAGCCAACTTAAGGATAGTTTTTCATCCTTTAGAGATAAGGACAAATCTATATGAAAATTACATGTAGCCATTCAAAAAAATGGAAGGTTTAAGCAGCAAAATGGATGAACCTCAGCCATAGATTCATACCTAAGCCTAAACCACCTCAGTCTTCTTAAGGAGTATGAAGCCCTAAATTTTGAGAGAGCAGAGAGCATTGCAAAGGGGTGAATGATCAAATTGGAGGAGCGAACAAGAGAGTTTGCAGAGCATTCAAGGTGACTTAGCAGTAAGAGTAAATTACAAAATCAGTTAAGTGAAGAACAAAGGATAGAAGATACAAAACTGATACAACAGATCATGAAGGATTAATCAGAGATTGGATAGAGGTGATTTGTTATCAGGTAAGCAAGTGCCAACCACAAGATCTATGCTAAGACATTTTGACAGGTGATTTTAGTTAAATCTCCGAGGTGGAGTAGTCCTAATAGGCTTTACCAAATCCTTTAACAGGGTGGCATTCCAAGTGAATGACCTAAAGTCCTTTAACAAGGCACACTTCTAACAGCATGTTGAAATCCTCTAACAAGATGGAACTTAACAGTCTTTGTAAGCCTTTAACAGGGTAGGCCTTTCATAGGGAAAATCACGATTGATGGTCAAACTATTGTAACCTTAATTGGCTACACTTTATTGCCGTAGTAGTGAAGATTTTTGGGTATCATCCCCACCCCAGTTTTACCTTCTCATTTGGAGGGTTTTTGGGTAATCATATCTAGTGTTAAGTGTGTGTGTGTGTTTGATTACATGTTTACATGATTGATGCATATGCTTCATATGTTATTTCAGTTTATTATGCATGTGATGTATGAAAGGTAAAAGTTTCATGGGTCCAAGTTTAAACTCATGATTCACCCCCTCACCCCCCTTCTTAGAAGTTTACCTTTCACACTTGTAAATCCAACATTAATGATTTAGGTTCAACCTTAGAAAGTAAACATGTATCACTTCTAAGTCTTTTCCTAGAGGCCTTGTCTCTAATGAGTTGTCAAGGTGTGTGGTGTCTTCTCATATGTTTTTATAGTATAGGTTCTTTCCTTCTTTGTTCTTGCATAGATTCATCTTGAAAATTTATTTCAAGTTCAATTTGTATCTCTGGTTCAGGTTTTGCTTGCTCGACATTGTATTCTTGATGTTTGGCATCTCCTGCATGTATCTTGGCATCATTTTGTTGATGCTCAGCACCCACAATCTATTTCTCGAGATTCACTATTCATTATTGCTTGGTAGCTTCATTCTCTTGCTCAGGTAAGGTGTAGGGAACATCTTCATCCACATAAATGAATGTGTTGTAATCTTCAGGTTTTGTCTTGCATTCAACTTCATTATTTTCTACATATTCATAAACTTTCACATTTGCACTTTCCACAACTTTGTTAGTGTTAGAGTTGAACCACTTATAAGCTTTGCTCTTAGTGGAATATCCTAGGAATATGCTTTCATCACTTTTAGCATCAATTTTTCCAATTCTATTATCCTTTAGTATATAACATTTGCTTCCAAAAACTTTAAAATGCTTCACACTATGTGCATATCCATACCGCAATTCAAAGGGTGTAACATCTGTACCTTTCTTGACTTGTACTCAGTTCAAAGTATAAAATTTTGTACTTACAACTTCTCTCCAATGTTTCTATGATACATTCTTCTCCATCATCAGTGTTCTAGAAAAATCCATGATTGATTTATTTCTCCTTTCAGCTATTCCATTTGGGGAGGGGTCCTAGGTGCTAACATTTGCCTTTTGATTCATTTATCATTGAAAAATATATTGAATTCATTAAAGATAAACTCTCCTCCTCTATCAGATCTCAAGCACTTCAGACTCTTACCTATTTCCTTTTCAACTTTGGTGATATATCACTTAAACAATTGAAAAGCATTAGACTTTTCTTTAAAAACATTACAATCATCATTCTAGAATAGTCATCAACAAATAGAATGAAATATTTGTCTCCACAATATCTTTGTACACTAATAGGTCCACAAAGGTTAGTATGAACCAATTCCAAAATATCATTAGATGAATAGGTCTTGCTCTTAAAACTAGACTTAGTCATTTTTTCCAATTTTCATTGTTTCCACATAGCATTATCAAGTTTCTTCAATCTTGGTAACCCCTTACTCTTTTCATCTTACTAATGCTTACCAAATTATCAAAGTTCATAGGACATAACCTCTTATGCCAGAACCATATATCTTCATTTTGTGCACATGTCTAATCAAATAAATCTAGACAAAACAAGATACCTCTTGTTTAATCAACACTTCCAATTAGTTCACCAATAGCATCAAATATCATGGCCTTCCTATGATGGAATTCAACCTTTGTATCCTGATTTGTTCAACTGTGAAACACTCAACAAGTTATAGTTAAGTCCTTTAACCCAATAAACATGTTCACACTTGATCTTGTTAGTCAATTGTACTGATCCTTTACCTTCCACAAGACATGGTGCATTTTGTATGGTTCCATGGTTTCAAACTTACTTTTATCACCAGTCATGTGATGTGACAACCACTATCAATTATCCACCTATCACCTTTACTCATATATGAAATTAATGTAGTTTTCTCATCCTCATTAGAATCTTCTTTCATAGCAACATAGCCAACTTCTTCATCATTACTATCAATCTCATTATCAATTTCTTCTTTAGTAATGTAACAATATTTCTTACCTTTGTCTTTGTAGTCCTTGTTTCTCCTATTATCTCGGTCATCTCTTCTTCCTTTGTAGTTGTTTTTTTAAGAAACAATTGTTCACCAAGATAACTAAGAGTTGGGGTGGAGGGGAGGGGGGCGGGGGGGAATCAATTAGGAGATTCCAACCCTTTTAGGAGTTGTAGTACAATGTGTAGACACCTAAAATCCTTTTAAAAATAAAGTATTTTTATTTTCTGAAAAATTCATGATGACATCATCATTAATTAATTAATTAATTAATTAATTTTTATGCCATTAAATCCCTTTATCTTAATTAAAAATATTTAATTAAGGAATCCCTCCCAAAAATGTTTAAATCTTATTTAAACATTATTTTCTTATTTATTAATTATTTAATTAATAAATTGACCAAAAAACCCAAAATAAATTAAAAATTTATTTTTTGCCCAAAACTTGGCCAATTTCCTTAAGACCACTAACCTCTTCCAAAATCTTCTAATCCTTCTTTAATTTTGATTAAAGGCTAATCCCATCATTTCCTACGCCTAATCCCAACTCAAAATATTTAATTAAGATTAAATATTAATCCTCATGTTTATTAAAAAAGTTTTAATAAATATCTCCTCAACCCAAACCCTTGAAATAAATAAAACTTTATTTATTTCTTAAAAATCTAATTTATCCTCATCCTAAGAAGTTCTAGACTCTTCTAGAAAGTCTTCATCCTCATCCTAGGAAGTTCTAGACTATTCTAGAAAGTCTTTATCCTCATCTAAAGTCTAGACTCTTCTAGAAGATGTCTTTAAACCTAATCCTAATCCCCTCCTAACCTTGTCACATTCCCTAAACATGGGTTAAGACTTACTAACCCAAGCCAAAGTTAACAAATATCTCCTCCTTCACCCACCCTCATTAAATGCCATCCACTTGCCTATCCCTAAGCTAATCCTAAACCATCCTAATCCATCCTCTAATCATTTGCACAATCCTAAGCAAGCTTAAAACCTTCCTAATCAAGCCCAAGTTGAAATTCCTCTCATCTCCTTCAAAATATCCCAACCATAAAACTTTATGAAGCCCACTAGGCCATAAATGACTCTTCCAAAGCCCTTTCATTGCTCTTACAAGCCATTATGAGGATCTTTATGAAGATTTTATCCCTTGAGCTCCCTTTTTTGACTCATCCTTCCCCTTTCCTCCATCCTCTCACCCTATGACATGTCACTCCCTGATTGGTTGTAAGGAAGCACAATCCATGTGCTCTCCTCTCATGCAAGCCTTCCATTAAGCTTTTTCCCACCCTTGCATCCTAGCCCTTGATCCCTCAAGCCCTTTGCCTATTTAAGGAATCCTCTCCCAACCCATTTTAACACAATCCATGAAGTAAAGTCCTAATGCCGTTTTAAGAAGCCATTTTACATCAAAACCATACACTCACACCCAAATTCCAACTTCATTTGAAGCCCTTTTTGAAGCATAAGCTTGAGCATACATCCTATCTATTTAGACAAAGCCACTCAACAAGAGAGCTTCTCATTGAGAGAGCCCATTAATGGCTCATATTCTCAATTGAGAGTTCATCTTAGTCTATCTTGAAGTTTAAGAAATTTTTTTAGTTTGTAGAAGCTTTATTTAAATTTGGTTTCTATTAGCATACTAACATTGCTCATATACATTTTGGCAGCTTTTTTAGTCAAGTTTTGTATGTCATTTGCTAATTTTGGCTAAGTTTGCTTATTTTTTGTGATTGTTAGGATTGTATAAATTGGTTTTGTAGGTCCACATGAGCATGAAGAAGACAAAGGAACTCATAGTCTATCTCATAGTGTTTGCAAATTTTTCAAGCTTGTAGGTGGACAAAGCACTTAGAATTCTTCTTCCTCTTCTTGTCTATATTCGTCTTATTCCATCTACTTCTTCTTCTTCTTCTTGTGGGAGATTTTGGCCATTTTTTTAAGGAAGCAAAATTATACGCACTTCTTTTTAATGCTTAAAATGAACCCCCAAATCATACTTAAATCCATTAAAAAACTAAAAATTTGCAAAAAAAAAAATCTTTTAACAAGTGAAACTAAACCAATCCAATCATTTGCATCCTTGCAACATCAAGGTTTTAGATGCATTCATGCAAAGTTAGGAACACTTCATTTTTGGGAATTTAAAAAGAACTTCAAGTTTCCATTTCAAAAGGTTCAAAATCAACACTAAGTGCACACTAAAATCTAAATCAAACTCAAAGCATCAATCAAAGATAAAATGAACCTCATTTGCAAATATTTTAAAGTTCTTTTAAAAATCTCATGAAAACTAAGAGTCCTAAATGGTTGCCAAAAATTGTCCTAAAAGCTTTGTTATTTGTTCCAAACAAATGTCTTGTTGCAAAATCTTGAATGTTCCTTAGATTTTTCATGCATCAAAACAACCTAGGAATATCATTTTTGGGCTTAAAATATGCAAACTAGAACATAAAATCTTGAATGAAAACCAAATTCCAAAGAGTCATTTTCCCTTTTGAGTCCAAAAAAATCTTGAATAATCTAAGGTTAAAACAAAGCACTTCAAAGTTCTTAAAACAACACACAAAATCTCAATCTTGAATGCTGAAAGGAAAAAACTTGAATGTTTAATCACTTGTCTTTGAATGCATGTTGCTAAAATCACTCTTGAGTGCCATGGATTAAAATCAAGTTTGTTTTATGAATGCATGATTAAAACAAAAAATCCAATCTTGAATGCCATAGATCAAATAATCATCTTTTGGGGCATAAAAAGAATCTACATTTTAGAAACTTCCTAAATTATAAAAACCAAATAAAGATGCTTTAAGTGAGTTTGTAGTTGGACTCACCCTTTTTAATCACTCATCAATTTAACCATTGGTTGCAATCTCAACACCATCTATGGGGATGGGTCCACCTAAGAGGGTGTTAAGTGCTCCACAAAGATCAAATTTCACTTACTTGTGTTTTTATTAGTTTTTCTAACTTAGAAAATTCTTTGAATGCACATTAGGCTCGCTAACACTTCATTTGGGCATTAAAATTTGAACAAATATTGACGTGGAGGGCCTCCGGGAGCGCGCTTGAAATCGAATTTCACACATCTTTATTTTGGGCTTAAAACAAAATCACACCAACTCTTGAATGCCTTAAAAGAAATTAATCAATACTTGACATGGAGGATCTCCGGGTGCGTAGGTTTACTTTTTTGTTGACCCTAACTCTTCTTCTTGTATTCATTCTTTGATCGATTTTACTTTTGTCAAATGCTTCAAAGTTGGAATAAACATTGCATCCTAAACATGTGTGTTTTCAAAGTCTAGATCAACAAACTTAAGCGTCAGTTGGAAAAAGAACAAACGTGTTTTTTAGCCCAAGGTCATCCAAGTCTTCTCTCCCCTTGTCATCTTTCGAGGCCATCTTGGGTGCATAAGATTAGGATCCAAAACCTTGTTTCCCTTTTTAGGAGGCCTGCTTGGGGATTTCATCACCCCTTAGACGACCTCAACTCCAACATTCTGGCGAAGTATAAAAATTGGGAGGTGAATCCAAAGACACCTCTCTTGAAATCAAGATTTTGTCACTTGGGCTAAGCCTCAAGGAACTTTATACCCTTTAGAAGTGAAAGAGGAGAAGTGGGTTACCACTCCTCTCGGCTGTGTGACATCTTTTTGATTCATCTACAGACTTGGGCCTCTCGTACCTTGGGTATATCGAGGACTCCCTAGCTAAACCAACTGTCAACCTTGTAGACAACCATCTAGGGTGTTAATGTGTTTGAAGTGACTGATCGAAACATTTGTAAAACATACACACTCCTTGGCGCAAGTATCATATTCTGAGAATACAAAACTTCTATCTGGTTGTTCCTATCTATTGCTTGATTTTTTATTTGTTGAATGAATGTTTTCCAAACTTGGTCAATCCTAGCTTAGGGCATACTTAGCGTAGTCACTGCCTGTTCCAGAAGTTGAACAAGTTGAAGCAAAACAACCGAGATCTCTCAAAGCCAAGCAGATTCAAGAATTTATGTCAGAACAACCCAAACCCAAACAAAAGTTTTAGAAAGCCAAACTCAAGCCATCTCAAGCATACCAAGAACTTTTAGCCAAGAGAAAGGAAATAACACCAAGCCCTCGAATTTCCAAACTCCACAAAGAAGAGGACAAAGTTGCTGACGAAGCCCTTCAAGACGCCTAGTTAGATCACACTATCCAACTTAACCAACATCCAGGACTTAACCCTGCTTATGCATTACCAACTAGGCATGATTTCTATGATTAGACCCCCTTGTTTCTCCACATCTTCTTTCATAAGCTTAACTTTAGAGTCATCTTTGTAGGAAAGCTAGCCATCTTTAGTCCTCCCCTTAAGCATTTTAGCTCATCCATCTCATTTAAAGCCAAACCATCTAAACAACAATCCAAAAACTTCACATCCAAGCCTTCAAAATTGTTGTCACCTTGCCAAAAGTTTGCCATTCCTAACATCTTCCAAATCCACCAATCTCACCAAGGTTATCCCTTTGATAGAGCTTTGTCTAGTGTAATCTAGCTTTGTCACTTGTTATCCCCCATCACCTTGAGCTAAAGGTTGGGATCCACAAGTGGTCAATCTCATGTTCTTCCTAAAGGATCATTAGTCTATCCTTAAGTTGACACAATCACCATCAAGCTTGCACATAGGAAAAAAGACCTTTCATGCTTTGGTAACATATCTTTGAAGTTAGAATTCCCAAGCCAATCTTCCTTAGGTTTTGTCATACAGCTTTGCCTCAACCTAGGAAATCATTTGCATAGAAAAGCCTTCCTATTTTGCATCCATCAGCATTGTTGCATCTCATCCCTAGGAAACATTTTGCATTTTCATGCCACCCATCACTCGCTTAGGCAATAAGAAGGAAACAATGGAGCCCTATCATTTGGATCAAACAGCTTCGCTCCCCTTGAGCAATCAACCATCCTTCAGCCCAGAGACCACTATACCATCACCTACTGACATCGAAGCTTTCATGAACCAACCAGGAAATGCAATATTGGTGAACGCTATTATAGACAAAAATAAAGAAACAATCATGGCTAACTTTCGAAGGGACAACATAGGAGTCTTCGACTTTGGAAGACCTCCTCCCTTATCAAAACCATCTCACCCATTGTTTGGGAAACTACCACTCCCAATAAGCTCTTATGATTCAAATTATCCTCAATATGAGCCAAAAGAAGAGCCTCAAACTAGTCCTTATGATCCAACTGACCCAAACATACCAGCCTCCACTCAAGTTGAAATCTCCCTTTCACAAGCCAATCCAACCACCACCACTCCACCATTGGTCCATACCACTCCATCCCAAACCCCCTTTGCCCAAAACACCTCACCATTAACTCACTTCACTATTGTTGTTGCTACTCCCCAACCTAGCCTTCCAAATCCACCCATCTCCCAAATCAGTGCTAGCATCTTTGGCCAACCGCAACAATATACAATTGGGATGCCACCCATGGGGCCAAGTAATCAACCTTTTATCACCCCCAGCCTGTTTACCTCAGTACAGAACAAAATTCCATCATTTCCACTAGGTCCTTGGAGCTTAGTGCCATCAACCACAAATCCACAAGCTACTACCCTCATTCCATAAAGCTACCAAACCCCACAAGCTACTACCAATGTTCTGCCAAGCTCTCAAGTGACCCAAGCTCCTGCCACCACTCCACCAAGCTTTCAAATCCAGCTACCAAGCTATCAAACCCCATCAGTTCCATTCCCAAGCTTTTAATTCCCACCAACTCCACCACCAACTAATCCATTACCTCCTATTACTAACTATTTTTCTATGCCACTTCTAGGAGAAAATCCACCACCACAAACCACCAATTACTTGGCCTCTTTTGCCATGCAAATACCTTCCCAAATGGGGGCACAACCCACATATATTGGTCAAACTCCTCAAATCCAAAGTCCCCAATCCTTTCCCCAAGCTTCACACCCATATTATATCTTACCTCCACAAAGCAATCCATTTATCCCACAACCAGCTTATGTTCCTCAATCCCAACCTCAAATCCAATATCAGCAGCAAGCCTCACAACACATGTAGCAATATATGCCACCTCCACTTCAGCAACCCATCATCCACCATTCAGTTGCCCAAGCCATGTACAATCCTTACCAGCCCATACCCCAAAGCCATCCATATTCCATTGCCCCATCTAGCACATACCTACCTCAGGGCACTCCTACATTGGGGGCACCCCAGCCATCACCCATTAGTTCAGAATGGGAAGCCATGAAGATAGCTTTGAAGAACATCCAAGAGGGAAATGATCCAAAAACCTTCAAGTTTGAGAATGTGTGTCCTTACCCATTTGACAAAGCCATTACCATGACACCATTTCCCAAACACTTTGAGGTACCCAAGTTTGACGAATTCAGAGGAAAAGGAGACCCTCTCACATATCAAAAAATTTCACATGCACTACCAAGAAGTGGCATACAATGATGTCTTCCTCTTGTGCCTTTTTCCGAAAAGCTTGGCCAGACTAGCTCTTGAATGGTTTTATAGAATCCCATATGGAACAATTAGAAACTTTGCTAAATTGTCTGAGGCATTTGTAGCCCAATATGCCCATCTTGTTGAAACAGAGCTATCAGTAGTTGATCTTGTCCACACTAAGCAAAAGGGTGGAGAAAGCCTTTACAAATATCTGCAAAGATGGCAAACCCTTACCACCCACATATCTTGCACCTTGCCAGAGCACCATTTGGGGAAAATGTTTATTGATAATGCCCATCCCAGCTTGGCTCACCACATGACCATGAACTGTTTGCAGACCTACAAAGATATCAAAGAGAAAGGAATGATTTTTGAGCAAGGACTCATTAAAGATGGTGTGGTCAAGATTTACAAGGAAGCCAACCAAAATCAAACACATTCAAATGACAAGTCTAGGTATTGGAACAAAAACAAGCACGTTGCAACAGATGGCGTCATTGACACTAGACATGTGAATATTGTTGGTCCTTCCCAAAATCAGTCCAACCCACCATATCAACCAAACAATTAGCAAGCTATCAACTACCAACAGAAGAATAACCAAAGCTATCAAAACCACAATCCAAGACCCAGCTTCCAAGGATCTAGCAATCAAGCTAATGCCATCAATGTAGTTGCAGGGCAAAAGCCCAGATTCCAACCTGCACCTAGAAACTATACACCCCTTGGTGAACCATTGGATGTCATTTTTGAAAAATTAGTCAAGCAAAACCTCATCAAATTTCCTCCTAACCATCAAATTGACCCAATCCAATCCAAAGCTGCATGGTACAAAGACAATGAGTACTACAAATTTCATAGGGTAAAAGGTCACACTACCCTCAGATGCATGAAACTAAAAGATTATGTGCAGGACCTCATTGATCGAAAAGAAATCACCGTTGGTGCCCAAACCTCTCCCAATGCAGGCTTACAGATCTATCAAAATGCTTTTCCTCCTCACAACAACCAAAATCCTGGAAAAGTACCTATCCAAACCAACAACAACAACACCAACAACCGCCAGCTAAACAAATAGCATGGGAAGAACAATGACCACACTTCATCCTACATAGACTATGGTGGCCTCATCAGTTGTATATCTGAAAAAGAGCCTTCTATCAATGTTATCAATATCCAAGGACCAAACAATGAGTGTGCAGTCACCATTCGAAGAGCACGATTTAACATCGCAGGCCCACCAGCACCATCAGCTCCATCAAAAAGCCAATACAATATCTTGGAACACCTTGGGAACATGCCAGCCCAAATCTCCATTTTAGACCTTCTTCGCACCAATCCTGTGTACAATAGCATCCTTGACAATGCTCTCATAGAATCCCGTGTCACTTTAGATATCAATGCTACTGATTTTCGTAATCTTGTTGGACACCTTTCATCCTCATATGCCTTATCTTTCAAACCCACTGACATACCTGTAGTCGAGCCAGATCACACCCTTCCGCTTCGCATAGCCATCATGGTATCCAATTTTGTCGTGAAAAGAGTAATGATAGATAATGGATCAGCCTTGAATATTTGCACCCTAAAATTCATAAAACAAGCTAGGTATACTAAGGCAGATATCATCAGTGAGGTTATCACCATCAAATTTTATGACAACTTGGAAAGAACCACAGAAGGAACTATTTTGCTGCCAATCAAGGTTGGGCCAGTCATCCAAGAAACACTCTTCCATGTTATTGATATAAATCTACCATTTAACATCCTCCTTGGTCGCCCATGGATTCATGCCATGAAATTCATTCCATCCACTTACCATCAGTGCATCAAATTTTTGCATCAGGACACTAAGGTAACCATCCATGCCGATCCAGAACCTTTTGCTTACTACAATGCGGTTGAAGCTTCATATGCAAACCATTTCCCTGGAATTGATATCGGCACAGCCATCGCTAGTTCATCCCATACTTGTAATGACCCAAAAACCATCCTTGCCTCCACCCTATCTACCATGAAGATCAATAACAAAGGCTGTGGAGAGTATAGTCTGTCAGATGCATTTGTTATCGGGGCACTCCCACTTGATCCACAAGCCCATGGACGACTGCCATATCACAAAACTAAGGAGACTCCACCTCCTCGATACAAATAGTTTGGCCCAACAACCTTTGTATCCTCAAAAATCCCTCTTCATGAGGAGCTCACTCCAGATATCAACAATTGGTTACATAAGGATGCACCTCCAAGAAATCAAACACGCCTTGATCACTTTAGCTAGAAGTATCCTCAAGAACATAAGCTCATCACTGACAAATGGAACTATCAAGATGGTGGTCTAGGACTAGAAGAAAGAGGCATGCAGTGCCCCATCGAAGCACACCAGTGGGAAACAAAGTCAGGTCTTGGCTTTGGCCTACCCACAACTAGGGGCACCAATGAGAATGGTCACGCTTTTTTGAACATTCACCGCGACCTTGTCGAAATCGAAGACATTCCTGAGAAATTTGAAAAGAGAGCCTACGAAAATATCCCAGACCAAATCTCCCTGGGAGACTCTGTTCTCCAAGAACTATCCATCCATTTCATCGACCTACCACTCGCCCATCCATAACTCATAGATTGGGACCAACCAAGCGTCATACACATTGATGAGTTCACATTAGAGGAAGCGCTTTTGAGATTCATGGGAGCCAAAACTCCTCACAAGCAAACAAAGCCAGATTCTGTCTATATCTATAAGCTAGATCCCAAGGGCTATTTTGGAGAAAATCCCCAACCTAGTTCTGATACACCCAAAACTGGAACAAAGGTGAATCCGGGACTAGCTAAGGTAGTGAAGAGAGCCCCTCAACAAGAAAATCCAGATTCATAAGCAGAACATGAGGATTTAGCATTGCCTCCTCAAGATAATCGACCAGAGGTGTCTTCTATTCTAATTGAGGATACTAGAGAAGTCAACATCAGTTCTTCAGAGATCCCCAGACTTGTTCACATTGTTGCATCCCTATCACAAGACCAAGTTGATCTCCTCTTTGAGGTCTTAAGAGAGAACATTTGCCAATTTTCATGGTCATATTAGGACATGCCAGGACTGGATCCAAATCTTGTAGTTCATCATCTTGCAGTCGATCCAAAGATCAAGCCCGTCAGACAAAAGCTTAGAAAAATGCACCCCAAGGTGGCTTTACTAGTCAAAGCTGAATTAGAAAGAATGTTAGCTGCTAAGGTTATCTAACCTATGGGCTACTCAGAGTGGATCTCCAACATGGTCCCCGTTACTAAGCCTTTCGGTGACATCAGAATCTGCACTAATTTCAGAGATCTTAACAAAGCTTGTCCAAAAGATGATTTTCCCTTGCCCAACATAGATATGATTGTAGACCTTACAGTTGGACATGAAATTTTGTCCCTCATGGATGGATTTTCTGGGTATAATCAAATCAAGATTGCAGAAGAGGATCAGCATAAGACAACATTCACTACCCCTTGGGGAACCTTTTGCTACAACATGATGCCTTTTGGCCTAAAGAATGCTGGGGCTACCTATCAAAGAGCTATGACAGCCATTTTTCATGATCTCATCCATAGCATTTTGGAGGATTACGTAGATGATATCTTGGTCAAATCTCATACCTTCATGGATCATCTTGTTGACCTGGAGAAAGTCTTTGATAGGTTAGCCACATATCATCTCATGTTGAATCCCAAGAAATGTGTCTTTGGGGTCACATCTGGCAAGCTTCTAGGCTTTATAGTTTCTAAACGAGGTATAGAGATCGACCCCAAGAAGGTCAAGGCTATCTTAGACATGCCTCCTCCCCAGACACTGTGACAACTTTGCTCTCTTCAGGGGAAGCTTCAATCCATTCGGCGCTTCATCTCCCAGCTTGTAGATAAGTGTACGCCATTTACACATTTACTGAAGAAGGATGAAAACTTCAAGTGGGATCCTTTATGTCAACGCGGCTTCGATCAACTCAAGTAGTATCTCGCCAATCCCCCTATCTTGGTTCCACCAGTTCCTAGTCGTCCCTTGATCTTGTACATATCAGCAACACCTACTGCTCTAGGGGCACTTCTCGCACAGCTCGATGACTATGGTAGAGAAAGAGCCATCTACTACATCAGTAGAACCCTAGTTGGTTATGAACTCAATTATACTCCTATGGAAAAAGCTTGTTTGGCAGTTGTTTTATCAACTCAAAAGCTTCACCACTACATGCTAAGTCATACCATCCAACTAGTCTCTAAGATCGACCCTCTCAAGTATATGCTCTCCACAACAACACTTACAGGCCATTTGGCCAAATGGGTTATGCTCCTTAGCGAATTTGACATCCAGTATGTGGACAGAAAGGCAATCAAAGGGCAAGCTATAGCAGATCACCTAGCTAATGCACCTCTAGTAAATATTTATCCTTTGATCACAGAATTTCCAGATGAGCATATCTGCCTAATTGAAGAACAACCCCCATGGAAACTTTATTTTGATGGCTCATACACATCTCATGGATCAGGGGCAGGAATATTGTTGGTCACACCTCAAGGAGATTACATTCCAAAAGCCTTCAAGCTACAATTCTCTAGCACCAACAATATAGCTTAATATGAGGCTCTCATAGCAGGATTAAAGATAGTTGTAGAATGGAACATCACTGAGTTACAAATCTTTGGCGATTCTCAGCTCATCATCAAGCAAGCCCTAAATGAATATCAAACCAAAGATGAAAAGCTATTACCCTACAAAGAGCTAGTTGATCACCTAACCCAGCATTTTACAAAGCTTCAGTTTACACAAGTACCTCGAATGCAGAACAAAGCAGCAGATGCTATGGCTATTATCGGCTCACTCTTGGAAATTCCCCAAGCGGTTACATAGTATGAGTTTTTAGTCGAGCAACTCCTCACACCTGCCTATGTGAATGATGACTCAAAATGTGTTTGTATCTTGGTTGGTCCCCAATCCCCTTGGTACCATGAGATTCACGCTTACCTTAAAGATGGTATCATCTCCCCTCACCTCACATGTACCCAACGCCAAAACCTTATCCAAAAATCATCCCACTATGTTATCATAGCCAATACCCTATATCATCGAGGTTATCACGATACTCTCTCTCGATGTTTAGATGAAAATGAGGCCACGATGGCATTAAAAGAAGTACACTCCAGAATTTGCGGTGCCCACACGAGTGGTATTGTCCTAGCATGACAAATCCTTAGAGCAGGCTACTATTGGCCTACCATTGAAGAAGACTTCTGTGACCTTGTCAAAAAATGTCTCCCATGTCAACAACATGTAAATCTTGTGCGCACTCCAGCACAGGATCTACAGCCTATTGCACCACCTTGGCCTTTCGCTTGTTGGGACCTTGATCTAGTTGGAACTATCACACCTCTCTCATTTGATGGACATAAATGGATAATAACAGCTACAAACTATTTCACTAAGTGGGTGGAAGCAGTCCCCCTGGTCTCAACTACAGGAGTTCAGGTCTCCAAGTTCATCTTGTACCACATTGTTTGCCGCTTTGGCATCCCATCCACCATCTTCACTGACCATGGAGGTAACTTTGAAAATCTCAACATGGAAGAATTATGCACTTCCCTTCGAATCCATCACCACTTTTCTAGCCCATATTTCTCACAAGGTAATGGCTAGGCAGAGGCAACTAACAAAACTCTCCTCAAAATCCTAAAGAAAGTTGTCAATGATTCTGGCCATGATTGGCACCTACAAATAAATCCAGCCCTATGGGCCTATTGAACCTCCTTCCATACATCCACAAGCACAACTCCATACTCCCTAGTCTATGGTGCTGAAGCGGTACTACCCATCGAGGTTGAACTTCCCTCCTTGCGCATATCTTTGCAAGGGCAAATATCAGATGAAGAATACAGAGTAGCTCAGATCACCCAGCTAGATCTCTTAGACGAGAAGCGAAAATAAGCCTATGATCATCTCACAGTCTATCAAACTCGTCTCAAAAGGAATTTCAACAAGAAGGTGCTTCCACGACACTTTCAGCCAGGTGACATGGTCCTCAAAGAAAACATGAAAGTCCAAGCAGATCGAGAAAAGAAAGGCAAGTTTGAACCTACCTAGCTTGGTCCTTATATTGTCGTTGCATCCTTTGGCTCTAGAGCCTATCAGGTATCTACACCAGAAGGATAACTCTTGAATGATCCTATGAACATCATTCATCTCAAGAAGTTCTATGCTTGAAGATCCTTGGTATAGCCAGCTTTTGAAAAATACAAAAAAAAAAATAGTAAAGAGAAGTAAGCGTCCAATGGTGAAAACTTGGCAATTCAAGCGCCTTGGATAGGTACCTTGGTGAAAACTTGATAATTCAGGCACCTTGTGTACTAAGACTAATCCATTATCTATCACTATTCCATCCCTCATCCATTCACCCACCATCCCATAAAACACCTGCTTGTTCCCTTGGTGTTCCAACCAAATATCCAAAATTTGATAAAGCTTGTAAATACCTCCTGTACAGCTTGTAAATCCTATACCTCAGCTTGTAAATCTTGTACCTCAGCTTGTAAATCTTGTACCTCAGCTTGTAAATTTTGTACCAAAGCTTGTAAATCTTGTATCATAGCTTGTATATCTGAATCTTGTCCAAAGCTTGTATCCTAGTTTGTATCCTATCACATGCACACAAAGAACCCCATTTTCACTTAAGCTTTTCGCAAACCATCTACCTATCCACCTATCAACTATTACAGAAATCCCACCCTTCACAAACATTTCCATCTCACAAAACCAAAACATGAAAAACCTTGTACATTTGTAACATATCTTGGTCTGTCACTTGTACATCCTCTTTAGCTTAGTACCATTGTATCTATCTAGCTTTCGTGCCAATTCGTCCTTGATCAACATCTTGCACACATCGCACAACCGTTGGTTAGCTATTCCAATGCATCCTTTAGCTAGATCTCCTATCACCAAAGTGTTATCCTTCTTAGTTCAGCTTGCCAGACACATCACTCATCCAAATCCATCAGTTTAGGTACTCTCTGATAGATCCTTGTAGGATATAGCTTTCCTCATGTCTGATCTTAGTCCGTTAGTACCTCGTCCTACCCATCTCATTGGCAAATGGTTCTCTTTTAGATTTTTGCTTTCTTTTGATTTGGAATCTTCCCTTTTGGGTCTTGAAATATCTTTTTCAAGCAATCCTTTTGTTCCCTCCTCAAGGTTGCCATGATCTTCCATATCATGGTATACTATGAATGGGGCAATTTGAGCGTAAGGTCTTGATCAGGTCTTTCATTTGTTTTTCTTTTCTACTTGTGGGTTACCCAGTGTTGGTTCCACGCTGCTTCCTTTGGGATTCATGTGTGATGCTGGGGCAATCCTTGCGTGTTTGTTTTGAGTCAGTCTGTCAGTCCTCTGGACAGTTGGTGAAAAGGCCTTGATGTTCTTGGTAACTTTGGCAATTAACCAACAGTCCTATAGCAAATCTAGTGCTCAACTACATGATGGTACTTCTCTTTGAAGTATCCCCCTACTCAAAAAAGCTTCAATGGTTTCCCTTCATCTCCATTATCCCCCATCCATATCCAGCATCTATATCTCCTACCCCAGCTTATGCATCAGTATCTCTTTGTATCAATTTGCACTTTTAACTTTAGGGATCCACAATCCTAGTCTTAGGGATCCACCAATCCAATCAATCCACCAAGCCTCATCTTTCGAGCTCCACAAACCTAGTCCTATGGATCTCCGAAACCCATCTTCCACCAATCTGACTCTTTAAAATCCTGTTGCATCAGCTTTATCATCCCATCATGCATCTCCCTATCTTGGATTCCTTTTTATAGTGCTTTGCTCCTTCATCCTCTGGAATCCCTGAGATCTTAAGCTTGCTTCCTCTTGTGCCTTTGATTCTCCTTTTATCATTCTCCCGTAGTGAGAGTTTGAGCTAACTAAACCTCTTCTCTTAAGCCAATCTGAGTCTCCTTGCTCATCTCGGATTCTTGTACTTTTCAAGAAGTCGTCGAGCCTCACTTTCTCTCCCCGCCACCTTCTTGAGGGGGCATCTCGCAGTCCATTCTCTCCTCTTCTGCTCTAGCTTTGGGCATCTTATTTTCTTATATTTGATGCCATGCCACTTGCGGCATCACATCAAAGAGGGGCAAAATGTAGACACCTAAAATACTTTAGAAAATAAAGTATTTTTATTTTCTGAAAAATCTCTGATGACATCATCATTTATTAAATTTTTTTTTTTTTTTTATGCCATTAAATCCCTTTGTCTTAATTAAAAATATTTAATTAAGGAATCCCTCCCAAAAATGTTTAAATCTTATTTAAACATTATTTTCTTATTTATTAATTATTTAATTAATAAATTGACCAAAAAACCCAAAATAAATTAAAAATTTATTTTTTGCCCAAAACTTGACCAATTTCCTTAAGACCACTAACCTCTTCCAAAATCTTCTAATCCTTCTTTAATTTTGATTAAAGGCTAATCCCATCATTTCCTACCCCTAATCCCAACTCAAAATATTTAATTAAGATTAAATATTAATCCTTATGTTTATTAAAAAAGTTTTAATAAATATCTCCTCAACCCAAACCCTTGAAATAAATAAAACTTTATTTATTTCTTAAAAACCTAATTTATCTTCATCCTAAGAAGTTCTATACTCTTCTAGAAAGTCTTCATCCTCATCCTAGGAAGTTCTAGACTATTCTAGAAAGTCTTTATCCTCATCTAAAGTCTAGACTCTTCTAGAAGATGTCTTTAAACCTAATCCTAATCCCCTCCTAACCTTGTCACATTCTCTAAACATGGGTTAAGACTTACTAACCCAAGCCAAAGTTAACAAATATCTCCTCCTTCACCCACCCTCATTAAATGCCATCCACTTGCCTATCCCTAAGCTAATCCTAAACCATCCTAATCCATCCTATAATCATTTTCACAATCCTAAGCAAGCTTAAAACCTTCCAAATCAAGCCCAAGTCGAAATTCCTCTCATCTCCCTCAAAATATCCCAACCATAAAACTTTATGAAGCCCACTAGGCCATAAATGACTCTTCCAAAGCCCTTTCATTGCTCTTACAAGCCATTATGAGGGTCTTTATGAAGATTTTATCCCTGGAGCCTCCTTTTTTGACTCATCCTTCCCCTTTCCTCCATCCTCTCACCCTGTGACATGTGTCACTCCCTGATTGGCTATAAGGAAGCACAATCCATGTGCTCTCCTCTCATGCAATCTGAGCCTTCCATAAGCTTTTTCCCATCCTTGCATCCTAGCCCTTGATCCCTCAAGCCCTTTGCCTATTTAAGGAATCCTCTCCCAACCCATTTTAACACAATCCATGAAGTAAAGTCCTAATGCCATTTTAAGAAGCCATTTTACATCAAAACCATACACTCACACCCAAATTCCAACTCCATTTGAAGCCCTTTTTGAAGCATAAGCTTGAGCATACATCCTATCTATTTAGACAAAGCCACTCAACAGGAGAGTTTCTCATTGAGAGAGCCCATTAATGGCTCATATTCTCAATTGAGAGTTCATCTTAGTCTATCTTGAAGTTTAAGAATTGTGTTTAGTTTGTAGAAGCTTTATTTAAATTTGGTTTCTATTAGCATACTAACATTGCTCATATGCACAATGTATGCAAGAAGAGCCCACTGTCCAAACATGCAATTTCAACTATAAGTAGAGCTCACTACTCAAACATGTAATTTATTGTTATGTTCTCTATTTTGTCAATTGAATCAATTCTTGTTAGACCTTGTAGACCAGGTCACAAACCTCATAGCCAAATATCAAACCTTGGATCACACAATAGAACCTCAACAATGAAGTTTCCTTCACTTGTGCTCTTCTTTGCTCAACTTTGCATTACTCTCTCTCTCTCTCTCTCTCTCTCTCTCTCTCTCTCTCTCTCTCTCTCTCTCTCTCTGCTGCTTACAATCACTCTCTCTCTCTCTCTCTCTCTCTCTCTCTCTCTCTCTCTCTCTCTCTCTCTCTGCTGCTTACAATCACTTCTAATTGATACCATTTTTTTCTCATATGATAAAGGAAAAATCTCCTTCCTTTATACTAAGTCCAAAAAATAATTCCTTGATTCGGTTGTTAAACCTTCTAAATTAATCATTAGACCTAACCACTTTAAGAACACATTGCACTTAGTGATAACATTAATCTTTCGCCTTGCAACTGCAATATCTTTTTGTACACATAATATTATGATGAGTGAGATTATCCACATCATGACCAACATGTCTTCTTGGTATCCTCAACCTTGATTCTCAAAATAACAATTCTATAAACTTTATCTCATAACAAACATCACCAAAACTTACATAAATTCTTTCAAACTCATCATTTCTTCATCTAATATTAACTGCATATACTAGATACTTAGAAGTATCTCCCATAACCTTGGATAGTGAGAATACTCAACTAGTCATCGATACCAACTTGATCTTTCTATTGTTCTTCTGTCAGATACCACAGAAGATTGCTATGTTGACATCAATGACAAACTCAGTCATAAATGTAACATATCATCACAATAACATATCTATAATACTCCCCCATAAGAATATGATCAACATTCATGTTTCCAACAATCTCCCCCTTTGGCATTGATGGCAACATAGATGAAAAGCATCTAGTTCAAAGAATACTAAAAAAAGACAGTCAATCTTTCTTTTCAAATCCTCTTCATCAATCATTCTCCCCTATTTTTATACCTTGCTTTCTATTAAATTATCATTTCATGTTGTACTTCTTCCAAACATGTTGTACTTCTTCTTACTTGTTTTTGCTTTCTTCCCATGATGTTCTTCCTCATGATCTTCTCCCCGTGATGTTTTTTCTCATGATGGTTTTCATGTCGTACTTCTCCCCCATTGACATCAATGTCAAAGGTTTCAACAACCATCAAACTCTATAACAACTAATTCTTACTAGCTCAAGTGTCCAAAGATATTATTCAAAACAACATCTCACAAGATTCCTAGATGACATTGTCCATCATAGATACTCCCCCATACAGGAAGCATCAACATTCAGTCTAGACAAACAATGGTGCTCTATTACACTAGACTGATATACTCTTGCATCATCTACTGTAATGTAGGGAGAGGCATAACCCTTAGTATACCTTGCAAATACTCAAAAGTCTCTTTGGGAAGAGGCTTAGTGAAGATATCTGCAATCTGCTCTTTATTGGTCACATTCTCCAATCTAATTTCCTTTTCTCTAACTTTCTCTCTCAACATGTGATACTTAATAGAAATGTGTTTGGTATTAGAATGCAACACTAGATTCTTAGACATATTTGTTGTGCTTTTGTTGTCACAATTCATGACAATAGGGTCACTGATTTCTATCCTTATATTCTTCAGCATCTACTTCATCCAAAGAGCTTGATTGCAATTGTTTACTGCTACAACATATTCTACTTATGTTGTACTTTTTGATGTACAATCCTACTTTTAGCTTAGCCAAGAAACCAATCTTCTTCCAAGAAAGAAGGCTCCACCACTAGTGCTCTTTCTAACATCTATACTACCTACCCAATCAGTAGTAGTATAAGCACTTAGAGTAAAATCATTAGATCTATCATACCACAATCTGAACTTAGATGTTCCTTTCAAATATCTAAATATCCTTTTGACTTCTGCATAATGTGCTTCTCTAGGATCAACTTGGAATCTTGCAACAATTCCAATTGCATTTTCTATATCCAGCCTTGTGTGACTTAGATATTGCAAACCTTCAATCATAGATTTCTACTTCTTCTACTCAACAATAGGAGTCTCATCCTTTGTAGATAACTTGTGTCCAATTACTATAGGTGTTCCAATGGGTTTACATGTTTCCAAACCAAATCTTTTTAGTAAATCCTTCAAGTACTTAGTCTAAGAAATAAAGATTCCTTCTTTATTTTGTACAATTTGCAATCCTAGAAAATATTTTATTTCTCCTATCATACTCATTTCAAATTCCTTCTTCATTTCTTCTACAAACTCATCACTTTCCTCATCATTTCCTCCAAATATGATATCATCAAAAAATATTACCAAAATCATAAAACCATCATCAATTTCTTTCCAATATAGCTTACTATATGTCATACCTTTGTTATATCCAAGCTTTGTCAAATGTTTGTCCAATCTTGCAGACCAGGTTCTAGGTGCTTGCTTCAAGCCATACAATGCTTTCTTCAATTTGGATACTATGTCCTTATCATCTATCAAAGGACAACCTTTAGGTTGCTCTATGTACACCTCTTCTTCAAGTTCTTCATTCAGAAATGCTGACTTGACATCCATCTGATATACTTTAAATTTCTTTTGTGCTACATAGGCTAAGAATAATCTTACTGCTTCTATTCTAGCCATTGGAGGATAGGTCTCATCATAGTATATTCCTTTTTGTTGTGAATAACCTTTACATACCAATCTTTCCTTTTTCCTTACAACTTTGCCTTGTTCATTCATCTTATTCCTAAATACCCATTTAGTTCCTATCACATTCTTGTCTATTGGTTTGGGGACTAATTCCCATGTGTCATTCTTTACTATTTGATCTAATTACTCTTTCATAACTTGTTTCCAATAATCATCTTTACATGCTTCATCTACATTGTTAGGTTCAACTTGAGATATTAGACATAGTTCTTCATTGACTCTACTTCTTGTCATCACACCAATATCTTTGCTTCTAATGATCTACTCAGATGGGTGATTCTTTATCATATTCTTTCCTAAAGTAGGAGGGGCTATCTCAACTCTTAGCTCTATTGAGTTTCCGAGATTTGTTCTTGTATTGGCTCTCCTTAATTCTATAAATCATTGCTACTCTAAAGAAATACTTTATCATTCCTTGGTTTAGTAACAACATCATCATCTGAATTGTAGTCAATCATTCTCTCTTGTATCTTGAATTTCTCATCAATTCTCACATTTGCACTTTCCATAATAGTCTCAGTTCTTAGATTATAACATCTATAAGCCTTGCTTTTTAATGAATAACCAAGAAACACACCTTCATCACTTCTAGCATCAAACTTACCAATATCATCATCTCTTTTGATATAACACTTACTACCAAAATTTTTGAAATACTTAACTATAGGTGAGTGACCAAACTATAGTTCATAAGGGGCATTGTTTGTGTCTTTCCTAACTTGCACTCTGTTCATGGTGTAGATTGTTGTATTCACAACTTCTCTCTAGAACATCTTGGATACATCATTCTCAACTAACATAGCTCTTGTTACTTTTGTAACTAATATGTTTCTTCTCTCTGCAATGTCATTCTATTCAGGAGTTCTCGGAGCTGATAACTATCTTTTGATTCCATTATCTTTATAAAAGATGTTAAACTCATTTGACGTAAATTATCCTCCTCTATTTGATCTTAAATATTTAATCTTCATGCCTAATTCATTCTCAACTCTATTCTTGAATATTTTGAACTTATCAAATGCCTTAGATTTTTCTTTAAGAAATGAAACCCACATCATTCTAGAAAAGTCATCAACTAGAATCATAAAATACCTTTTACCATAGAATACTTTATTCTTCGTAGGAATGCTAAGATCTATGTGTACACTCTCCAATTTTGTTGTAGTAGTAAACTTCTTGCTAGGAAAAGAAGCTCTATTATGCTTTTCCAAAACACACTCCTTGCAAATTGTGTTAGTAGGTTTTACAATCTTAGGCAAATCTCTAATAGCAAACATACTACTAGTCTTCACAATACTATCAAAGTTTATATGAAAAAATCTCTTATGCCATAAACAACTTTCATCTACCTTTGTAACCAAACATGTCATTTCAGTAGGATTTAATTGAAATACATTACCTCTGGATCTGGTTCCAATTCCAATTACCTTTCCATCTTTGTCTCCAATCATGCATGTCTTCTCTATAAATTGCAAGTGATAACCTTTGTCCACTAATTGTCTAACACTCAAAAGATTGTGCTTCAAACCATCAACAAAATATACATCCTGAGTGTTAGTCTTACCATCAAGAGTTATAGATCCAATACCTTTAACCTGGCATGTTGCATTGTTTCCAACTCTGACAATGCCTCCATAATGACTTTTGAAATTTACAAACTTGTTCATATCACCAGTCATATGATATCAACAACCATTGTCAATTATCTAATTAGATTTATTTACAACCTGTGATACCAAAGCCATTTTCTCTGGACTTTCTTCTTTAATAGCTACACATCTAATTCCATCATCACTATCACTTACTACTTGTTCATTAGAATCATCTTCTTCATTAGCATACAAACATTCTTTATCTCTTCTAAGTTTGAAATTACCTCTATACTTTATCTCTCTTTTAGGACACTTAGATGCATAATGACCATATTCATTACATGTCCAACATTTAAATATTTTCTTACCATATTTTTCTCTTCTTACTAGAAGGGCTATTCCTTCTTCAATCTTTCTATCCTCATTAGCTTTGTTGCTGCTAGCAAAATCTCCTCTAGCACTTGTGCTCTTTGATAAACTAGGTTGAATATTCAAGGCACTGAAAGTTGTTTCTATTTTGGTCAATTCTCTGAATTGTCTAAGCTCATTCTCAATTGCTTCAAGTCTTCCAAGAAATGTCTCCTTTGTGAAATCTTTGGTAGAAGATATCAACACTTGTATCATTTGAACTGCTGGCTTAAATGATGGTGTTAAATTCTTCAATATCTTCCATATAACCTCATCATCTTCTTTGGTTCCTCCTTGAGATTTAATACCTATAGTGATTTCTAATATCCTACCTACATATGTTCTTATAGATTTATTTTCCATCATTTCAGCATCTTGAAATGCACAAATCCAACTCTATAACCTCAACTTCTTAGAATGTTCATCACCTTCAAAAATAGTTTCTAAAGCTTTCCAAATCAAATGTAAAGTAACAAGTGAGTTTACCTGATTCAATTTCAGGAAGTGTAGTCAATAGTGCTTCTCTAGCTCTCATATCGCACATAGAAAGATCTTTTTCATCCTTAGTACAAGTTTCCAAATCCTTTTAAGAAATTATTGTCTTTGTTGTTTTTGTCAAGACCTAATATCCCAGACCCATACATAGTAGATGTGTCTTCATCTTTTCTTTCTAGCTATCATAATTTGTTCCATCGAACTTTGGACTATCTTTCTTGAACATGCTCACCATGGATCTCCTAAAGTTGTTAAACTTTATCTTCAAGGACCTAATGCTCTGATACCAATTGTTAAAAACAATAGTCCACCAAGATAACTAGGGGGGGTGAATTAGTTATCCAACAATTAAAGCATTTATCTTCTTTAAACAAACTTAACCATTCAACCAAAGTAAACAACAACCATAATAAGATGCACATAGACAATTACACCAAATATGTTAGCTAGGGAAACCCTTGATTAGAGGGAAAACCTTGGTGGGAATGATTCCCACAAGATGATGTACTAATATAAATATTCATTTTTAGAGGATGGACCCTATTGGGAGCCTATTACAACATTTAGTACATATGTGTCCCTATTAGGAGACTTTGAATTCCTGTTAGGAGATTCCAACCCTATTACAAGTTGTAGTACAATGTATGCAAGAAGAGGCCACTGGCCAAACATGTAATTTCAACTATAAGAAGAGCTCACTGATCAAACATGCAATTTACTAGTATATTCCTCTTTCTTATGTTCTATCAATCAAATCAATCACTGGCATACCTTGTCAATGAGGTCATGAACCTTGGATCCAAATACCAAACCTCAGATCACACAATAGAACCTCAGTAATAAAGTTTGCTTCATTTCCACTTTGCTCTGCTCAACTTCACATTTCTCTCTCTCTACTATTTACAATCACTTCTGATTGATACCATTTTTTTCTCATATGATAAAGGAAAAATGTCCTTCCTTTATATTGAGTCCATAAAACAATTCTCTAAGTTGGTTATTATACATTCTCAATTGATCATTATAAGACCACTTTAAGAACATGTTACACTTAGCGATAACATTAATGTTATGCTTTGTAACTTGAATATATTTTTGTACACATAATATTATGACAAGCGAGCTTAGCCATGTCATCATCAACATGTCTTCTTCATATCCTCAACCTCAATTCTTAGAATAACAATTCTGCTAAGAGATATAAAAAGTTTACCAAAACATGCCTCTGTAAACTCTATCTCATAATATACATCACCAAAACTTACATAACTTCTTCCAAACTCATCATTTCTTCATCCAATGTTAACTGCATCTACTAGATACTCAAAATTATCCCCCATAACCTTGGATAGTGAGAATACTCAACTAGTCATCCATACCAACTTGATCTTTCCACTATTCTTCTGTTAGATACCACAAAAGACTACTATGTTGACATCAATGAAAAACTCAGTCATGAATGTAACATATAATTATAGTAACATATATATAATACTCCCCCATAGGAATATCATCATCATTCATGTTTGCAACAACTTTCCCTTCTCTCACCCTTGTCTTCTTTATCAGGACACCTTACAGTAATATGACCAACTTTGTTACATGAAAAATAGATTATAAGAAGCTTACCTTTATATTTTCCCTTTCCTCTTGAAAGTATTCTTTCCATCAATGTTTCAAGCTCATCAAGTTCATCATCAGAAGCATCATTATCACTAGTCACACATTTTCCTTTTCCTTTCTTACTAATAACCATTTGTGATTTAAAAGCATATTCAACAGAAGTAGATGTGAAATTATCAAAATTTGACATCTCAAAAGTAGTAAGCCTACCAATTACACCTTTCAAGGTTAGGTTATTACCAGGGGTGCATCTCAGTTATTGTATTGTAGAAACTCTAATAACATAGATAAGAAGTAGAGTTCTTAATACCTTGTCAATCTCAGACTAATCATCAATCTTTCCATTTTCTCCTCTTAAAGAATTTACCACCTCTTTGATTCTTCCACAATATTAAACAAGATTTTCACCTTCCATCATTCTCATTTCATCAAATTTACCTCTCAATCACTTTGATTTGCTCTCAAAACATTTGTGTCTCCTCCATAGATGGTCTATAGTGTATCCCATATTTGCTTTTTAGTAGTGCAATCTTTTATGTCATCAAAATCTTTATAGCTAAGGGTTGGTGCAATCTCCAACATAGCCTAGTTATGTTATTGCTTCTCTTTCATCTACTAAGTTGTCAGAGGAACTATTGTTATTGCCACATATGCATTTTTTTGTATAGTATATTTCACCATCTCCAATTCCTGCTAGATGAAACTTCACCAAACTCTACCATGTAGGGAAGTTCTCTTTGTTCAACTTTGGTACCTTCTTTTTGTACATCTTGATCTTTAGCTCCAAATACCTTCAAAATATTCTCTACAAGCATCAATGCTCTCATACCAATTTTTAGAATGATTTAAAATGACTAAGAGGGGGGTGAATCAATTATCCAAAGTCCTGATATACCAATTAATCTTTTAATTACTTGAAATACTTTAGATCTAAATATTCAATAGCTCAGTCTCTATAGTAGATAATTAGCAACATAAACTTGTAGTTCACTATCCTAATATTTATCAAACTTGTAGAATGTAAAACATTAACAATAAAACATCTCAAATGACATCCACACAAGTATGACACCGAGTTTTAACATAGAAACCCAATTTGGGAAAAACCACTAGTAACATGTCACTAATTTTTCACTCTTCTAAAGTGAGCTCTATTAGGAGCCAACCATGTTAAAGATTACAAAACACACTGTTAAATGTGACTTTGTTAAAGCATTTAATCACCTTGTTAGTAGTGGCCTTATTATAGGACTTTAGAACATTCCATTAGAATTCCACCTTGATTAAAGGATTTATATATGACTATTAGGTCAACCTTGATTAAAGGATTTCAATACTAATAGAATGGTTAGAAAGAAACTATAGGTTTGTCCTGACAGATACAACTCACTTTGCAAATATAGATCACAATTTGGTTCACATGTTGATCCACTGACTAGTCTCCATTGTCATATTTTTCTTTGATTTGCTTGGCACCCCTTTAAACAATCACACTTCAACTCTTCACAACTCTTTTCAACCTTTTGCTCAAGTTTTCCAATCAATAGCATCAACAACAGCTCCAACCTAGTTTAGGTTAGCCCTTGTACCTCCTTAAATAGATCATTCTAATCTTTTTCCACTTAAAAACCATCATAGATCTTAGGGTTAGGTCAGATTCATCAAATCCTTCCATCATTTCGTCTCATCTTTTCTCTTTTAGAAACTTCCCCAAACTTTGCCTTGAATTCTTGCATAGGAATACTCAAACATGATTTCCCTTGAATTAAATGCTCCAAGTCATCCATCCTTATCTTCCACATGCTTTGCATATTCCAATAAACCAACTTTGTTGGCTGGAAATCATAATTTCCTCATCTTCTATCAAATGTTGTCCCTCGACCAACACTGTGTTCTGACACTCGATCAGCATTGGGTTACTCAGTCACTACTAACTTTTTTATTTGGCACATATATTGACACTTGTTCAATACTGATGCTCGATCAATACTATATTTTCTTGGATTATACTGGTGCTCGGTCAACACTAGCATCACTCGACATAAACTTCAAGTTCTTTAATCTTCTACTCTTTTGCTCTATCAAGCCTATGCATTTTTCCATTCTTTGATCACTTCTTCTAGGCTTCAATACACCTGTCTTCTTCACTTAAGCTATGATTAAACAATCACTTAATATTGTCAAAGCATAACTAATCAAGTGCCCATTGTAGTTCCTTTCATAACTCAACCTTTCTTCTAGGTCCTTTTGTTATGTCCATCTCAAATTCTCTTCATCAATCATCTTGATATGGCACTTAAATCATATAGCACCATCTTACCAATAAGGTTTGACATCAGTGACAACATAAAAATTATCTCAATTGTAGTTTCCAACAAATGGCCCAAGGTCATTGAGGAAATGCTTTTGGATGATTGAATCAAGCTTTGCGTCTACATGCTCTTCTTGATGGCTTGTGAAAGAATTTTCCCAAATTCTTCAGCAATGAACAACAACATCCTTATGAACATATTTTTTGCTTTCTACAATTTTTGCTTTCTACATTGCATGTGGTGTTCATGTTGTTAGAATAACCAAATTTGAGGAAAGGTCCAAGCCTCCTAAAGATTCTCAAGCTTTGTTGGTCCAACTTACTTAGCTGAATAAGTCATCTCATGTGCATATGTGTGAATTCGTTTCTCATTTCAACATATTGACATGAAGAATTCTAGTTGTTGCTCAACCTACGATTGAAAATCAGAAATTTTTATTTGTTACTACTCAAATTCCTAAAGTCATTTTTCTATATAGGAGACCAATCCCAACTACTCTTACAAATGCATAGACATTGACAATTGAAATTCAAGATGATCTTATTCTTGTTGGGAATATAAGAATCAAAGAAAGTGCATTTGAAGAAAGTAATCATTCTTCCAATTCATCTTCTTCTAGTGCAAGGACGGATCTTGTAGTGCAAAGGCTAGCAAATGAGTTAATTTCCCTTTCAAATAAAATAGCTCAAGGCATTCTTTTTGTTCCTAAAGAAGATGTACAAATGATGCCTCTTCCAATTGTTCCTTGTAGTTCTATTACTGGGAATCAACAAAAGTTAGTTTCACAATCAAAGAAGCTTACAATTGAGGAACCATTCGCAAAGAAAAAAGTAAAGCATACTGTATCTGAAGCTAGTGATCTTGCTTTTCTATTCCAAGAAAAGGAAGAAGACATAACTTGTGACTCTCATATATGGTGTACATAGTCTTAGAAGGCCAAAGATGAAAAGATGAGGGAGGAAAAAGTTTCTTCCAATGTTCAAGATATTCATGTCATAAAAAGAACATGCAAGAAAGTTATAATCTAGCTAAAAATTGTTAGTTTGTGGTGACTAATCAAGAAAGTACTATACATACTTCATAAAAAAATTTGGTACTATTTCTAGATTCACCACTAAAGTAATGGCTAATATTTTCCAATTTATGGCTGACATGTAGTAACCCTAAAGTGGTTTAATACTTGTATAAAAGGGCTTAGGGTTAGGGTTGTTTGATAGTGGTAATGTGAAATAGGTTATTGCGGTGGTATTGAGCTGTAAGGGATTACATATTGTAATTAGGTTGTAATCAGTGGATTATAATAATATTGGACTTCTTGTTTGATGGACATAGCCTAGGGATTGGGTGAACCACATTAAATCTTGGTGCCTTGTGTTCTTTTCCGTGTGATCTATTATTTTCTATTATCAAGGTTATATTTGCATGTAATTGTTATTTTCTATCCGTGGTTTAATCCTAACAAGTGGTATTAGAGTGAGGTTGTTTTTTTTCAGTTATCCTCTATAGGAAAGTCTCACGGTTGAGTGGGAGTCTCATGGTTGAGCGAGAGCAATGGCAGATGAGGGTAAGCTGAGGGTTGACAGGTTTAATGGGCAGAACTTCCAGTTATGGAAGATGCAAATGAAAGACTATCTTTATCAGAATGATTTATGGAAGTCGTTAGAAGAAAAAGACAAGAATCAAGGATCTATGTCAAATGATGAATGCGATCTTTTGGATAGAAAGGCACTTGGAAGCATTCGATTATGCCTAGCACCATCAGTGGCATTTAATATTACAAAAGCAAAGACAACAAAAGAGTTGATGAAAACCCTAGTGACACTGTATGAAAAGTTCTTCGCTTCAAACAAGGTATTTCTCATGAAACATTTATTTAATATGAAAATGGCAGAAGGTGGTTCTATTACAAATCATTTAAATGAGTTTAATACTGTTACTAGTCAATTATCTTTTGTGAGTGTCAATTTTGATGAAGAAATTAGGGCTCTCTTGATTTTGTGTTATTTGCCTGAAAGTTGGAATGGCTTGGTAATGGCTATGAGTAATTCTATTCCTAGATCTAGTACCCTAAAATATGATGATGTGATCGGTGTTGTTTTGAATGAGAAAACTTGTATGAAATCCTTAGGTGGGTCTACATCAAGAAGTGCTTTGAATGCACAAAGCAGGGGCATAACAACTGAGAAAGAAAGTAATTCTGGAAATTGTGGGAAATCAAGAGGAAAGTCAAAGGGGAGGAGGTCTCAATCGAGAGGATCTAATGACTGCTGGTACTATGGGAAACTAGGTCATAAAAAGAAAGATTGTTGGAATTGAAAGAAAAATGAAGGAGATAAATCAAATGGAGACAAGGAAGCAAATTTGGTAAGTAACAAATCTGAAGAGCATGCTTTGCTTCAGTCTTTAGAAAGTGTTGATGATTCATGGGTTTTAGATTTTGGTGCTTCTTTTCATGCTACACCTCATAGAGGTTATTTCATTGATTATGTCCAAAAGGATTTTGGACTTGTTTATTTGGGAAATAATGAACCTTGTCAGATTGTTGAAAAGGGAAAAATTAAGATTAAGTTGTAGAATGGGAATCATTGGCTACTACATGAGGTAAGACATGTTCCAAGGCTGAGTAGGAATTTAATCTTGGCAGGGCAACTCGGTGATGAGGGTTGTGTAGTTACTTTTAATGATAAAAATTGAAAGGTTTCAAAAGGTTCCCTTGTGGTAGCAAAAGGTGTGAAAGTAGGCACCTTATATCTTTGTACAAGTCATATTGTTCCTTCTACTTTAATTGTTTCAGAGAAAAATGAATGTTCAAGAACAATTGATGCAATTGAGCAAGGAGAACAAATAGTTGTTGTAGATTATGACACAACGTTGTGGCACAACAAACTTGGGCACACGAGTGAGAAAGGTATGAAAGTGCTTCACTCAAACAAAGTTTTACTAGGTCTAAAATGTGTTAATATGGATTTCTATGAAAGTTGCATGTATGGAAAACAAAAGAGAGTGAGTTTTGTGAAGATTGGGAAGGAAAACAAAAAGGAGAAATTAGAGCTTGTGTATATAGATGTATGGGGACCGGCTCAGGTATCTTCCCTTGGTGGCTCTCATTATTATGTTACATTTATTGATGATGCAACTAGAAAAGTATGGGTTAATTTCTTTAGTTAGAAATCTAATGTATTTCAAACTTTTAAGAAATGGAAATGCTTGGTTGAAAATGAGGCTGGTAAGAAATTAAAATGTCTCAAATCTGATAATGGTGGTGAGTATTACAGTCATGAATTTGAAGATTATTGTTCCACTAATGGTGTTTGTAAACAAAAAATTGTTCCAAGGACTCCATAGGAAAATGGAGTGGCTAAATGCATGAACAAGACTATAATGGAATGTGCAAGGAGCATGAGGTTGCATGATGTGTTGCCCTTACACATGGGGGCGGAGGCTATCAATAATGTTGTATATTTGATTGATAGAGGTCCCTCTACTCATTTAGGCTATGGTATTCTAGAGGAGGCATGGATTGGTAAGAAGGTGAGCTATTCTTTTCTCAAAACCCTTGGCTATGAAGCATTTTCTCACATAGATTCTGAAAATAGAACCAAGTTGGAAGCTAAGTCAAAGAAATGTGTATTTGTTGGATATGGCATTAATGAATTTGGTTATAGGCTTTGGGATTTTGAAAATCAAAAAAATTGTAAGAAGCAGGGATGTCATATTCAATGAGAAAGTGTTGTACAAAGATCTGTTGTAGCAACATGAGAAGAAAGAAGATGATTATGTAGTGTTGGATGATACTCCAAAAGCTGATGTTCCAACCATTCCTCATGATGTGCAACAACCGCAACAACAAATACCACACACACTAGTGAATGTTAGACAGTCAACAAGGCAAATTAGACCTCCACAAAGATTTTTTCCCTCTTTGTATTCAATTTTACTTACTGATGCTAGTGAACCTGAATGTTATGATGAAGTTGTGCAAGTGGATACTAAGATTCAGTGGGAGTCTACAATGAAAGATGAAATTGACTCTTTGTTGAAGAATAAGACATAGGATTTGTGCAAGTTGCCTGCAGATAAAAAAGCTTTACATAATAAGTGGGTTTACAGGTTGAAAGAAGAGGAAGGAGGTAAGAAAAGATTTAAAGCCAAGTTACTTGTGAAAGGATTTGCACAGAAAAAGAGCATTGATTTTGATCAGATATTTTCTCCTATTGTTAAGATGACTTCTATCCATACTATTTTAAGTCTTGTGGCTACTGAAGATTTGCATTTAGAGCAACTTGATGTTAAAAAAACCTTCCTTCATGGTGATTTGGATGAAGATATATATATATATATATATATATATATATATATATATATATATATATATATATATAGCTTAGCCACAGGGATTTGTAGTCAAAGGTAAGGAGAACTTAGTGTGCAAATTGAAGAAAAGTTTATATGGCTTGAAGCAAGCACCTTGGCAATGGTATCTGAAATTTGACAGTTTTATGCATGAGCATGGTTACAATAGGTGTCATTTAGATCACTGTGTTTACTTTAAGAGGTTGGATGATGATAGCTACATTATTTTATGTTTATATGTTGATGATATGCTTGTAGTTGGGTCTAACATGGATCACATTAAGGGGCTAAAATGCCAATTAGCACATGCATTTGCTATGAAGGACTTGGGGGCAACAAAACAAATCCTTGGTATGAAGATTTGCAGAGATAGGAAGAATAGAACATTGATGCTATCTCAGGCTGATTATGTTGAGAAGGTGTTGCAATGTTTCTCTATAGAGAATGCTAAATGGTGAGGTCTGTTTTTACCTAGGAGGTCATTTCTGCAAGCTCTCCCCTAAAACCCTCATTTAAATGAAACATCTAAAAAACTTTTTTGTCCAACAATTTCACATGCCCAAAATCTACCAACATCCCATCATAACAAAAAACCCAAAACTCTCAGATTTGCAATAAATAACTCATATATCTTGCCCTTTCTTTTATCCTCTCATGCACTCTCATGGATTCAATCTAGGGTTACAATAATAAAACCATAGCTCTGATACCACTTGTTAGGATTAAACCACGGAGAAGTTGAACTCCTCTTCAATTTTGGTTGGTCTTCTAGACTGAACATGAATAACAGAACAAAAGAGTCCAGGGTGGTTTGATCCAATGGGAGCCTCATGGAGTAGGGACATCACTAGAGGACCAGTCTCTAAGTGGGAGATTTTTAGTTTGTGGTGACTGATTAGGAAAGTAAGGTACTATTTGTAGATTCACCATTCATAGATTCGCCATTCATAGATTTGCCACTAAAGTAATTGCTAATATTCACTAATTTATGGTGGACATGTAGTAACCCTAAAGTGGTTTAATACTTGTATAAAAGGGCTTAGGGTTAGGGTTGTTTGATAGTGGTGATGTGAAACAGGTTCTTGCAGCAGTATTGAGCTATAAGGGATTATGGATTGTAATCAGGTTGTAATCATTGGATTGTAATAATATCGGATTTTTTGTTTGGTGGAAATAGCCCAAGGATTGGGTGAACCACATTAAATCCTGGTGCCTTGTGTTCTTTTCTGTGTGATCTATTATTTTCTATTATTGGTTATATTTGCATGTAATTGTTATTTTCTGTCTGTGGTTTAATCCTAACAATGTATTTGTATCTCAAGGTCATGAACTTGAGTACACTTTGCATAAATATTCTAGCCTGGAGCTTGAAAAGTAATTTCTCAAAAATTATAAAGACTTTCCCAAGTCATTTGTGAGCAATATGTTGAGTTGTGCAGTGTAGGCATACCATTACTAATATCACATGAGCAAGGTCTTCTCGAGCATCCTAAGGTGCTAGTGACTGATGAACCGGTAAAATAAGTTACAGTTGGAAAGAAAAGTCTAGAACTTGTTCAATCAAGGGGATGTTAAATCTAACATCTAACTTGGTTTTGGCTAATGGAAACTAGACACTGCACATCAACTTCAACATGAAAATGCAATTTTAAGAAGAAGCTAAAGAAGCGTGTCTAGTTCTAGAGGATTAGTTTTAATTCATGGACCCACCTTGGAGAAGAAATACACATGATTCATCTCAAAAAGGATAATATCTTCATCTATTCAAGAGGTTTTTATATTAGGAATTGACATCATTACTCTAGTTGTCTGTGTTCCATCTATATGAAGTTGCCTATGAACATGCAAGGTATTGCAAATTGTTGAAAAAATGTAGTTATTTTTTTGAAACAATAAATGGTTTCATCTAAAATTTGAATTATTGGCATGTTAAAGGTATATTTTTCTTTGTTTTAGATAGGTGTTCTTGCACAAGTTTGTTTTATTTTACCTAGGTTTGCTTTGCGTTCATCATGTTAGAGTCTTATTTTGTTGTTTAGGATTTTGGTTTTAGTTTCATTTTTGTTGGTTGCCTAACTCTATAGTCTAATGTGATAGACAAAGGCACTTAAAGAAATGGATTCCATGACACTCATTGTTTATATGAATAAATTAATGACATTCCTCATATAGAGATAATTGTTGTCTTACATTCTATCATCACAAAATGGAGGCAATACTAGAAAATTTTTGAGTTTCATATTTCTTAGAGATAACCCATTATTTGATTGGGAAAAATTGACCAAAGATTGTCACCAATTAATATAATGAACATTTTACTAAAGGTTCTCATCAAGTCTTTTTTTCCGCCAACTTATTAGCCTATACTTGATTTTTGAGGCATTCAACATTCCTATTATGTTTTTGAGTGTTTGTTTGGATTATTTTACTCTTCTTGCTTCCCTCAATATTTTTCTTTTATTTTTCCTTTTGCTTTGAGATATCTTGGGACTTAATCAGTATTGTCAGTCAAAATATATAAAGAGTTAAGTGCCTAAAAAGGTGGTTTCTCCAAGTTCAATTGCATATTTAATAGATTGGTCTTCTTATATTCTAATATTGAGTTGCACTTTTGGAAAAATATAACTTAAATTGACTTTATGTTATATTTTTTAGTTACTTTATCACTTAAGTGATTAAAGTCAATATAGTGCATTTTATGTTATAATTTGATGTTGAGTTTTTTTTTTTTTTTAATCATCACTTAGGTGACTTTGTGCACTTTAGAGTCTAATTTGATGTTGAGATTTACTTTAATGTATTAACTTAAAATATTTAGGTGAAATGTCACTTTTTGAACATATTTATACATAATATTTAAAATATGTTAGTAGAAATATGTATTTGACCCCTTTAGGTGAGATTCACTTAAGTAACCAATTGGATATCTGCTAAATAAAATACTTAAGTGATGCAACTTCATTACATGTAATTTTTGAAATGAAATACATGTAATGCATCAAAGAGAACCCGATTTTGGCTTGGATATGCAAATGTATGTGAATGCATTACATATTTAAAGCATGCAATCAAACCTAGAGAACCCAATTTTGGCTTGGAGATGGAGTTTTGGTCAAAATACATGCAAATGCAAGACATGAAAATGTGACATGTAATGGGCTCTTATAAACTCGATTTGGCTTATAGATGAGTTTCATGTCTTTTTCTTGCATATTTTAAACTTGCATTTGAGGATTTAAAATTAGATTTTTCTTTTACACTTGAAAATGTCATATGTAGATGCATCTAGAGAACCCGATTGTGGCTTCTAACTCAAAAGAATGCATTTGTATTGACCTTTTTACACACGTGTTTGGGTTCTATAAACCTGATTTTGGGCAATCACAAGCAAAATGTACATGTAAAGAGCTCTTATAAATAAAATTTTTCTCTATTAAAGCAAAAATGACCATCTTAAAGGGCATTTAGACCATGTCTTTACATAGCATATTATAAGGAAAGAAAATATTTAATACATTTGTATCAAATACATGCACATGTAACGCAAGTTGGAGAGCCCGATTTCCTTGAGGAGACATTTTGAATCATGCAAATCCTTCAACAAGCACAATTTGCACTTAGGATTTCATTTGCAAGCTCATTGACAACATCTTGCACACGAATTTGCATCTTCTAAACCCGATTTGAAGCCAATGTTTGAATCTTTCAAAGTCTTTTTCTTATTTCATGAAAACATACATGGAGAACCCAATTTTGGAGAGAACAAGTTCATCCCAAGTTCTTCTTCTTCTTCCAAAAATTGTTGTTTTCTCTCCATTTAAGTACAATAATCCAATTTTATTTGCTTTTATTCATCTTTTTGCTAACTTGAACATTGCATTTTTTGGCTCTTTATCATCCATTTGTTCAAATGCAACCCTAGCTTGAAGTTATTTAATAAACTTTGAAACTTTCATTCTTTGTAAAGGTCTCTCACTGCAAAATCAAAATTGTATACAAAGTGAAGTTTTAAAGTTTATCAAGTTTGAGTCAAAGAAAAAATTTATCCTTTTCTTTTGATTTTTATTTTTTTGTATATATTTTGTTGCTTGGTTTGGTTTATTTTTGGACAAAAGTTGGAGATCTTTCCTCAAGAATGCAAGTACATTTCCACGCTTTCACCTTCTATTTTCATCCATTATCCAATTACATACAAACTCCATATTCCTACACATGTAATCTCAATCCCAAAACTTGATTACATATTTTTATCAAGTAAAATGATGCATTTTTACCACATGTAATTACATCTCCTAAACTGGATTTTGGGCAAAACTCACAATTTTTAACATAAAAAGTCCCATCCTATACATATCCATATGCTTCCCACTTGCATTCTAAGCTATTCAAAGCAAAAGCCCCATTTTTTCCTACATGTAATCCACCATCAAAACCCCAATTTTGATCATTTTTGCCCAACATACAAGTTTTTCTATTCGTTTCCAACATTCAAAAGCATTCAATAAGTATCTAATCTATACTTTGAATACTCATCCCTCATGGATCTGTCATTGTAACTCAAATATCAAAGTTTTCAAGGATCCAATATCATTGGAAAATGTTTTCATCTTCATGTTGCGGTGCACTCTTCAAGATATGTCTGAAGTTCCTCAAAGAGGAGAGACATCCTGTCAAGAATATATGCTTCAAATCCAAAGAAGCAACATTCATTTGGTCTCCACTTTTCCAATGGCTTCCCTAGAGCCTGGGTTAGTGTGAATATGTGCCAAAGAACTTTGATAAAAAAAGATAGAGAAAGAGAGAGGGAAATTGATTGAAGATGATGATGGGAAAGTTGTTCCGGGTTTACATCTGAGTAATATTGAAAAGGTTCTCAAAGTGTCAGAAGTTCGAGAAAGTGTAAATTTGACATAAGAGAATCCATAATTGGATCACGCCAAGTTTTTAAAAGACAACTGACAATTCATCAAAGAGAATATAGCGGCGTGGAATATAGGGACTCCTTATCCAATGACCATCCATGATTGCATCACCAATCACAAACCTTTTACTGATAATTCATAGGATTGATTCAATAGTTCCAACATTTTCTTCATATTATTGTACTTGCTAGAAGATAGATTGCATGTAATCTGATCACAACACCTTTAGTCATGTAATATAATAATTCTTCTTTCCTAGTTTGACTAGATCAAGGTTGAGTTTCTCCCACATTTTTCTCCTTCTTTCTCTCATTTATTTTTCTAATGTAAAGGAGCACCTCACTCATTGTAAAAATCATCTTTTATTATATGCAAGAGAGCTTTGTCAAACTTGTGCAAGCATAACTTTGATTGTTTGGTGCCAATTTGAAAGGAAAGTGAATAGAAAGAAGAATTTGGATTCTAAGCTGCAACTAGAAACAATTGTGATAGAACAATTAAAATCACTGACTGTGATTTATTTCTAATATTTTTTTGTTCATCTTATTATTGTATGTTTAAATAGAGAACATTGAATATATGAAACAATTAGAGTTGAAGTTGTGCTTGGAAGCAATTGTGGTAATATATAGACTAGAAGTTTTGAATATAGCTTATATTACTATGTCAAATTCATGCAAATGGTTAGAAATTCTCTACTTCTGGAGGTTTGTGCACCCTAATGGTAGATATTTTGCTTATAGAATAGATAAAATTAGACATAGATCTAAGACGATGCACTCTTAATCAGCTTGTAAGTTGGTGTTTGATATCAGTATCACTATTTCCAACTTCTAGATAGAAGTATAGTTTAAGAGATTCAACTTGCCCATTACCCACTTCACTAGTAATTGGATTTTTTTATGAAAGAAAGAGGAAAAAATATTATTAACACCCTATAACACATTTTTTCACTTCTTGCTTACCATAAGTTAATCCAAGGAACAGTGAGAAGGGGGAGCCTTCCTTTAAAGGTAGGAGAGAATTTGTCTCACATGATATGGATGGTCTACCTATTTTACATCTGAATTGGTAAAAACTGTCGGTTGCAAAATATCCACCCAAGAAACATTTGTAGAAGTTTAGTGATGCAAGAGCATCTTGGGGTAGTCTACAATCTTGTATGCTTGAATTTGGTTTTCGCTCTCAGTGATGGGAGTTGGCGAGCTTGATTGAAGAATGGTGTTGCTCCGTCATCTAGTGGTGGTTCTTGTTGGAAGGTGTGGCTTCATCGACGGACTTAGTGACTGATCGAATATGTTTCTTTATCAAATATGCTCAGTGGATGAGCTTGTACTTAGTTGATATTCAACATGGCTGTTGATGTTCAACTTGGTTGATGTTTGTGCTCAATGGATATGGGTGTGCTCAGTTGTTGTGCTAACAAGCTCAATTGGTATGTTCATCGACATGTGCATTTTTTATTGTTTGGTTGGTCAAACTGTGTATTTAATTTAGTTGCATTGCTTATGACATGGATTGACTGATTGAATGTGTGAAGACCAATTTTTGCTCTTGGTCCTTTCTCCTATACGAATTTAATGACTGTTGTAAACTAACTTAAGGCATCATGTGTTTTCTTGTGAGTTATAGAGAGTTCTATTTGTAAAGGACAACTTGTGGCTATGTTATATAAAAGGAGGGTATGGGTAGCATTGTAGGGCAACTGGAGGGAGTTAGCAACAGAGGAGTCAGTGGGTGAAGAGGTCGCTCAAGGAGATTCATTTGAGAAGAGCTAGTAGCTAAGTGTGGGCTTAGGAAACTGTATAGACTTAATTCTGCACACTCAAGAAATGAGGGTTAGTAGCATTGAATGATCTAATAATGAAGTCAAATAAGCTACCAAACATGAGCTTATGAACAAGAAAATAAGAAGTACTAAATAATTGGAAACACACAATAAAACATGCAAACCAATCAAATACTCCATGCTTTTGTTGCTTCTCTTTGAATTTAATTAACTGATAATGATCAATTAATTAAAGGTTAAATAATTAAATAAACTTAATTATTTAATTAAAATTAGGGAATGATTAAATAGTGGAAATATTTGATAATAGAGAAATAATAATGATTAATTAATGATTTAAGAACCCTTAATTAATAGAATAATAATTAGTGTGTTAGATGCAAACTCACAAGTCTGCCCATTTCTAGGTGTCTATAAAAACAAGAAGGTTGCTTGGTGGCTTGTGAGCATACGTTTATATCTTTCTTGGGGTTTCTACTAGATTACAACAATGATACAAATATGGGCTAGTTAGGGTTTACTTGGGCCTTATGAGATCTTGTTGAAACTGTTGTTGTATTGTTATTGTATTGGCCATAACCAGGAAGGCCTTACAGTCCAACATGTTACATGCTCTCTATGTTGAAGAAATAAGAGCTTGAATTTCTGTTATATCTTGTGTTATGTCAAGCTTCTGCTAAGATTGTTTAGCAGCTTGGATTGATAGTTTATTTTTAGACCCTCCAACCCAGTGGGTGTTGCATCATTTACAAACAAAAATAAACAATATGGTTCCTCAATACAAAAAAACTAGATTACAACAGTGATACAAATATGGGCTAGTTAGGGTTTACTTGGGCCTTATGAGATCTTGTTGAAACTGTTGTTGTATTGTTGATGTATTGGCCATAACTAGGAAGGCTTTACAATCCAACATGTTACATGCTCTCTATGTTGAAGGAATAAGAGCTTGAATTTCTATTATATCTTGTGTTATGTTAAGCTTTTGCTAAGATTGTTTAGCAACTTGGCTTGATAGTTTATTTTCAGACCCTCCAACCTAGTGGGTGTTGTATCATTTACAAACAAAAATAAACAACATAGTTCCTCCATACAAAAAAATAAGGTGACGAGGTTTTACTTTCTACTTTATTATGTAATTACTCATGAGCATTAGTTAGTTGGCTCAAGATGCTTATATCATATGACTCTTCATAAGGAGTAGTTTTCCACATATGAGAAATATGATGGAGGTAACGTGTACCTTGGGTGGTAACACTATAATTTCCCTATTGGAAGAGGAAATACATCATGTCTTCATGATGGGAGGATTACAATCATTGTTGATGTTTAACATATTATTGGATTAGCTAAAAAAATGAGTTCGATTCCAAGGTTAAACGATTTAAGAATAAATGCAATGTTTTAAAAGAAAAAATGCAAATTGGTGAGTAATCTTGGTGGTAGTAAGAGGAACTCAAATGAAAACCTTATTTGGGCTTGATGTTACTATTGTTTGGAAATCCACCCATGTGCCTGAAAATTTTGAAAATACATAAAATACAATATAATATAAGATTTTAACATTCATAATAGAAAAAATGTCCTATGAGACAACACGTCCTCTGAAGTACCATTCATTTTGATAATGAACTTTTTCATACTTCCAATTAGATCCTCTCTAAATAAATTTAAAAAAAAAATGATAATTTACTTAGACATTTGAACTAGATATCTTAATATTCTTATTTATTTTTCATGCTTCATTTTGACACTTCTATTAAGCACCCACCACATTAAATTGTAAAGAACCAATCTTCTACCATTCAATTTGACATTGAACTTTAATGTGAAGTACACTATTGATAAATTAATTATACAATTGACCCAAATATCTCAATAGAATTTCTTCCTTACTCAAATTCATTTTGACTATTTCCATCGATTATTTACTACATTTAATAGGATGGAAAATATGCAATACGAAATCACCTTTCCTTTTTAAAAAGCCCATTATTATGGCACTGCTTACATTATCCCCTTGAAAGCTATGTAATAACTAAAGTTCTCTAGTAGTCCACATGAGATCATTAACACCCAAGAAAAGCAAAGTGGTCCCATGATTGGACCCAATACATAATTGTCATCCCCATAAAAGTAAACTTTAGAAGCGACATTGATATGTTTTTTTAAAGGTAAACCAGGTTTTATGCCAGGCGCTGCTTCTGAATTAGTTTGCGTCGGCAAGCAGTTACTTTTTCTTTGAAATGAGAATTACGGGAAAAACTTGAAAAAGAAAAAAGAAAAAAGCGGGGAAAAGAGAGAGAACGAAAACCAAATTTTATGACGCAAATGCCCTTTTGAATTTACCGAATACCAATCCGTTTGTCAAGCGAAAGTAACTCCATCGTCAAAATTTAGAGAAATTTCGCTTACTTCCTCGGGAAGACACATCGACTTTCCGCAAATCACAGGATGATCGCCGCTCTACTCTTTTTCAGGTACAGTTCAGATTTTTATAATTTATCCTGTACCAATAATATTTCAAGCTTTCGAAGGTTTTCGTGTATATTCGTTTGAAATTGTACAGATTTTGTCAATTTAATGCACAAGTTTGGTAAATATACGTTGAAATTGCGCAGATTGTTCTTTCGATTTAATGCAAACCGGTTGAATGCAAATCTTTTAGTGAGTATTGATTGCATTTGTGCATATTGTTCTATCGGTTGAGTGCACAGACTTTATTGAATAATCGTTGAATTTGCGCCGATTGTTTTGATTCGGTTTCTAGTCGAATTTCATTGAAGCGGTGATAAAAATTAGAATAGAGCCCATTTTTGGGTTTCTCCATGGCTTCTCTTTACTATGGATTTCTCCCTTATGGAGCAATGAGAGAAATATTGTGATTGAAAGATATGGAGTGAAAGATTGTGATACGATTGGTAATGTCTTGTGAAGAAGGCTGCTGTTGTGAGAAGGCTGCCCATTACGGAGCTGGATTGAAGTTCTGTGAATGTTAATTTGTTAAGTGAGTTAAAAGAGATAAAAGTGTTGCAAAAGAGATCTAAAGAAATTTCCTCCAATGACCAAGAGTATTCAAGAAATTTATCAAAGGACTCATCAAGTTAATTATGCTTTAATGACCACCATAATGAAGAATAATGATCGTCAAACATATGAAGAGGCCAAAGGAAAACATGAATGGGAAGAAGCTATGAAAAATGAGTATGATTCCTTGATAAAGAACAACACTTGGGAATTGGTAGAGTTGCCAAAAGGTAAGAATGTGGTTAACAATAAGTGGGTTTATAAGACCAAGTTCAAGTCGGATGGGAGTATTGAAAAACATAAAGCAAGACTAGTGGCCAAAGGGTATTCACAAAAAGAAGGGATTGATTACATAGAAACTTTTGCCCCAGTAGCAAAGATTAGTACTGTTAGAGCTATTATAACATTAGCGGCTCATTTTAAGTGGCCTCTACACCAAATTGATGTTAAAAATGCATTTTTGAATGGTGAAATTGATGAAGAGATTTATATGACTCAGCCACAAGGATTTGAAATTCAAGGGAAAGAACATTTGGTTTGCAAACTAAGGAAGTCTTTATATGGTCTCAAACAAGCTCTAAGGGCTTGGTATGCTAAAATTGATGAATATTTTCAAATTCAAGGCTTCCATAATAGTCCTCATGATCCAAATTTGTATGTGAAAGGGACTTTAACAATGGGCATCTATTATTCATTTCATGGAGATATTTCCCTTATTGGCTATTTAGATTCTGATTGGGCAGGATGCGCAGATGATTGTAAGTCCACTACAGGTTATGTTGTCTATCTTGGTGCAGGTCCCATTTCTTGGTGCAGTAAAAAGCAGTCTACCATTGCTCTATCCACTACAGAAGCTGAATATATTGCGGCAAATGAAGTAGCAAAAGAAATCACTTGGCTACGATCCTATCAGTCCTCAAGCAACGTCATGCACTACCTTCTCTACTTCATTGTGACAATCAAAGTGCCATCTCATTGTCTAAGAATCCAGTGTTTCATGCACACACCAAACATATTGAGGTCTATCATCATTATATCAGGCATCTCATCCAGCAACAGGTAATTCATCTTCAATATTGCAAGACAGAGGACCGGATTGCTGATTTATTCACCAAGGCCTTAAGTGAAGCCAAGTTTGTATCTCTTCGACATCTTTTGGGCTTAAGAGCAATGACATAATTGTCTCATGGTTGTCATTCAGGGGGGATTCTTGTGAATTCCATCCATTGTATTTAGGAGATAACAGATTGTAAATTGGTACCTAACAAGGCTTTAGGCCGGGACCTATCATATGTAGATTATGGGGAGATATTTAGATAGTAGATATTTAGTATAGCTATTGTAATTAATTTAGGGGGGATGTCAATGTAAATTAATTATAACCACCAGAAGATATGGTTGGCACCAACCAAGATGCTTCTAGAGGCATGTGCGGCCATCCCTCCAACTGCCAGCTACTCTCATTAAATACATAACTAAATCTTTCTCTAGAATGCTCTGTACATTTATCACTAATTCAGCTATAAATAGAATGGTTGAGGCTGGGATATCAGCACTCATTTTCCTGAATTTTCTGCTATGAGTATTCTGCTGTGTTATGATTGAGTTTTTGTTTAAGCGGTGCAGATTAAATCAATATAAAATTTTAGTGAGTATTCATCGATATTCGGAAGATATACTGGTTACTGCAAAGTTTTTGGCAAATATTTGTTGATTTTGAGTATTTCAATATTAGGTGAAGCTTTTAGTAATTTCGTTTTGAATCTGCGATGATTATTTTGATTTAATCTTAAGTAAATATTTGTTTATTGGACACTGTTTCCGTTTTTGAAAGTTTTTCCTTTCAATTTGGTATATTATTTTGAAGTAATGCTAAGATTTTAGTAATAATCTGTTCAATTTGTGTAGATTATTGCGATTTAATGTTAAGCAATTAGTCGTTGAAATTGTGCAGAGTGTTTTAATAAGTAAGCATTGAGTTTTTGTCGATAATATGTTTGAATGCATATGTTTTGGTAAATATTCATTGTATTTGTTCAGATTATTTTGATTTAATGCTAATATTTTGGTACTCTGTGGAATTTCTGCAGATTATTTCAATTTGATGTACAAATTTTAATAAATTTTCGCTGGTGCAGATAAATTTTAACTTATTGTCCTCTTAAAATGTCCCGAGGATATGCTAGTCTCCCAACGAGTCATCTTCCTGGCTCCGTGCCTGTATGTAACCTTTGTCTTTTCCCTAAAATCTTAAGCAAATATTCTTCACTAGCGTGATTTAGTTCATCATATATGTTTCTAAAGAATCAAATTATTGTGCTGCTGCTATGTTTGATGCTGGAAATGTTTGTTGTGCCTCATGGTGATCCAATTTGCCGTAACTTTGATTCTGTTTCCCTAAATTTCTGTTAGTGCGATTCAATGAATGAGTTGTGTCTGTTCATTTTGGATTGAAATCTGTCATCTGACTGGGTTTATGAAAATTGAATCAAAAGAGAACATGGAAATTCCATCAGAATTGGTTTATGAAAATTGAATCAAAACAGAAAATAGAATTCCTCTCCATCCGGCTTGACCAATTGGGAGAGGATCTTTAGCTGGTAAACTGACTTTAGGGCTCAGCCATGAAGAGACTTGTGGCCATAGGCTAAAAGCATAAATATTATAATGTCAGTGGGTGGGTGCAATTGCCTTAAATGCTCATAACCACTATTGGATCGTTGTAATATGCATGAATGAATATGTTGGAAAACTCATGAATTTATGATATGATGACCACATTGGAAGTAATGGGGTTTGAAGAATCAATTTAAAAAAAAAGTGGAGAATTTTATATTATATCAGTGTATGAATTGATCCTATGATCAACTTTTTGTAGTAGAAGTTTCTCCCCATAAAAAACTTGTTAATACAATACATATGATTATACCAGTTAAGGTATGAAATCATCATGTAATTAATTTGTCATAAGAAATAGGGCAATAGATCACAAGAATGTTTCAAAGAAATTGAAGATTTGATATACATGTATATACAATGTCACACACTATGAGATTTGCCTAGCAACAAAAAGCTCTTGTTCTGCTGTTTCAAATTGGTTTTGCCTCTCAATCACTCGAGCACAACTGGATGGACTTCAAAACTATTATTTAAAAAATTGACTTTGGAGTATCTACTTTTCAAATGAACTTTCTAAGATTGGTCTAGGTATGTTCTCAAAGATTTCATGTACATGTTTATGAGTTCAACTGCACAAACATATGCACACATGAATTGGTGTATAGGAGCTATCACATTCTACTTGTTTAGAATATTGTTTGCACCAGCATGTGATTTTGAAATGATCTTTCCAAGCATTGATTGGTTGACTTTTATATGATACCATGGTCTTCATTCTTTACTTAATTTGCGTTCATTTAATTGGGGAAGTGGGTTGTTTTAGTTTTGGTTGATGTGGCAAACATTGTTAGGAATAGCCCCCTAAACCTTTATTAGGCCCCTTCACCATGAAACACAAGGGCAACTACCACAGGAAATTAACAAAAATAGATGTCATGAGAGTAGAGACAGCAAAATTTCTTCTTCTTCTTCTTCTTATAGATTCTCTTTCTTATGCTTCAAAACTAGATGTAGTTCACATTTGTTTCATGACATAGACTTTCGTTCTTATGCCTTCAGTTACACATTTTTATATAGTTTTGATCACTTTAACTGTGAGATTGGTATTAGACTATTTGCTAAGTGTGATGTACTACCAGTTACATAATACTATAACCATGCCAGATTCTTTTTGACGTAGATATTATATCTAATTTGCATCTCATTATTACTTCTGTTAATTTCTGCATTGTATTTTTCCTTTATTTCTGATTGGCCATATAATCGGAGACATTCTTATAGACAATCACATTATTTTGTTTGCAAAGATTAGTGTGTAGCTCTTCATAACTACTGTCTTTTACCACACATTATAGTTAATGTTCTTATAAAATGCTCATGTGTAGGCTGTGATAGACAGTGATCCGAAACTGCTGAATTCTGGAGGTATGTGCAATCCATGTTGTCTATCTCCATTTCAATACACATTCAAAATCCAGTTTCCTTTTCCAGACAAAATACAATGGCAAGTTCCCTTGTATCCCTAGAAGAATGTAAACAATCAGTAATCTTTCTGGTGGTATAACTTATACAGTAGCTTGATTCCCGATGATAGAATTATACTTAGGATATTTTAATAAATTAAAATGGAGTTTCATGTTCAACTCCTAAATTGCTTTCTCAATTGATTACCACTTAAGTTTGTTTGATTTTCTAATGCACCAACTCTAGGTTGTTTATGTACTTTTTCACATGGATTGAGAACCTTTTGTATTACCTAGCTAGTATTTAAGTATGCTATATATTTCATGATTGATGGTAAGCCTTGTGATATGCACACAGAAGCAAACCTACAGATATTTCCACCAACACCAAACACTGGTCCAAGCAGACCGTGGGGATATCAACCTACACACAATGCTGATGGTATGTATTGACCATATGTTAGTGCTATGAAGTAAATAACTATCTTTTGCATAGTTGGAAGTTGCACCTGACAATTATATTTTGTGCTTGTATTTATAGACAAATCATTTTAGTTCAAATCTCAAAGTGAAAGCTATTGATTAGCCTAAGTTTTTTTTTTGTTAGATTCTGTGAGAAGCGAGAGTTGAGCCAGGGTTTGATATTGGTAGTTGATTACATGCAACTCTACTCGACAGACTATCAGAGATTAAAGAAAAATTGAAGTGCGATAATACAGAGATAGCAAGATAAATTAGAGAATACTCTTGATACTCTCAATGAGCTATCAGTGAATTTGAGAAGGTAGAAGCAAGTGCTATATATATAGCAAAATTAGTGCATATACATCCAAGAGATTGTAATTTCCCCTTTAGGCTTAGGCTTAGTCATTTCCAATTGAACCATGTTGACCTCAATTTTAAACGAGCCAAAATTTGAACTTTCACACTAAATTCATTATCTAGCCAATCCAAGTTTTATGCAATTGGTAAAGGTACTTCTAAGATTAGTTACTATGTGATTTCAGTCAAAGGCCTTCATTATGAATCCCATAGTGAGTTGGTTGACATTTATCTCATCCTCTCAAGCCAGCATGTTCATCACGAGCCCCTAAATCTAATTGGCTAGCATAGGTTGATAATGTGGAATTAAAGTATCAGATTTACAAATTACTGATGCCCTATCTTGATCATGCCTAAAAGTGACCATATGTTTCAATCGTAAAGTGTGTAAGTATAGACAAATCACTTCTAGAACATTTTCATCATACAAATGATTAATATGTGGCTTAGTAATTTTTTTTAAAGAGAATGCTCATGGTCTTGACAAGATCCAAACTGTACATGTAGATTCAAATAAAAATTGCAAGTTGAGAAGAGCTCACAAGTGGTCATTTGAGTCTTCATTAACTGCTTAAAAAGATTGCTTACTATATTTAAAGTACCACCAATTCTTTTCACCATATCAATGCAAATGATGGTGTTGTAGCTCAATTGTTTAGATAATTTGCTTAAGTGACAAAAAAAACAACATTAATGATAAAACAATTGAAGGTGATAGGAAGTGGAGTTTGGTTCAGCGATATAACTATGCAGGAATTTGATATCTTTTGTGACACTCAATAAATTGTAAAAATTGGCTAGAAGCCCAATGACTTGACAGGAGTATAAGAAAATATCTCTTCGAAAGTTGGCAAATATATATTGTTCACATCAGAAAAGTTGTTATTTTGTGGAAAATTCAATTCAAGTGAAAGCAGTATCGACACATTCCAAAAGTTGTGAAAGTTTTTGAAAACACTGATGGACAAACGCAAGCGGCTGTCCGAAAGAAGTGGATCGATCATTGCCTCTCTTGACCGGATCCGTAATTTACTTAAATGGACTAATGAGAATGTGGTCAGGAGAGTCGATAAGTTTTAAAACTTTTAAAAACATCGACAACTGCCTAACCTGTTGCTAAATAAATATTTCAGTAAATATGGAAAACATGACTAAGACACTTGTTTTTGTAGAAGAACCTGATTGTAAGGAGGTGGCTTTATCAGCGGGTCTCAAAAGTTCTTAAAGTTCCTTTTGAAATCAATATAACTCTATTGTTTATTGGTGGTATTGAATAAATTTCCAAGTTATTAAAAATTGCGATCAAAAGCAATGCTCAACTAAGGCCAAGATGAAAGAAAAAGGGTTTCATGTGTTTGAAGAAGTTCTTAAAGTTGATTTTATCTTGATACTTCCAAGGAAAATAGCAGAGTATAAAAGTTGGGGACATGTTTGAAGAGAAGAGTGATATTTGGAGATAGTTAAATACTACCCAACAAAACAATCCCATGCTTATATATGGACTTGTGATTGAGTCTCAATGCAGATTGGAGATATTCAAATGACATGGTTGAAACTTGTCAAGAAGTCCCTTACATGAGTATGTCAATTTTCGTTCATTCTTGGCATAATCGGTTTTGAAAATGGAGGTTTTCTTTTTACCAAAAACTCTCAGTTGACATATTTAAAGTGTCAAACAACCTCTCATCATCTCTATCCACCTTGAAAGTGCAGATTAGAAGCACATATTCTCAGCCAAAAGTGTGATCAATCTCAATTATGAAAAGAACGAGATAGGGTTTTATTGTCAAAGAATAACACATGCAACATGAGTTGTTGGACAAAGTGCCTCTAATCATTGTCTTCTCGTGGATATACACTTGAAATGATTTATGGTGTGTTAATATAGGAGAAAAGGTTATGAGAATTAAATAAAACATGAAGGATGATCAAATATTTTTGACGTAATGCTAGCAATAGCTATGATGGACATGCATGCAAATCGTGGCACGACAGACATCACAATTGAAGGTTTTGGCGAAACTCTTCAAAGAAATATGATTTCATTGAATGTGATGATTGCATGATCCACAAATATAAATTTGGTAAAAAAAGTTTAAAAACTTTCAAGCAAATGCAAGTTGTGAGTGTAATTTGCATACAACCACCTTTTCCAATGTCCTCACATGAAAAATTGGTGTTTTGAATTGGTTATAGATGTCATCAAATGTAAAATCAAATGTAAAATATGGGAGAATCTTATCAGATTTTGAAGTTGGAAATTCCATGGTCGACGTGCATGGTAAATGTGGAATCATAGATATTTTGCGATAAACTACTTCAAAGAGACCCATCACAAGAAATGCATGCAAAAAATGGAATCATAGACAATGTACCTGAATTGTTTGATAGTACGTATTTCGTGGAACTCCATGAACACCAGATCTACACAATTTTTTGTTGTTGTTGAAAAGACTTTAGAAACTTTCAATCAAATGTGGATGACAAGTGTAAAGCTGTATTCTACAAACTTTTTTGTCATTTTTGCATATTTGCAATAAGACCTTTGAAAGAGTGTATGAATATCCATCGAAGCATGAATTTAGATGGTAAGATTGTTGTTAAGTATCACTGGAATTTATCTTAGAGACATGCACTGCAAGGTGGGGATGTCTCAAACATGGCAACATCAACTGCATCAATACTTGAAGTTTTGGTATAGCATATGAGAATCCATCAAAAATCATAGAAGGCACATGAACTGTTTGACTATAATCACTAAGCAATGCAAATATCCAATGATATTGAGATGTGAAAGATTGAAGAGCTCTTCATAATAAATATCAGTCATTGGGGCAAATTACGTGTGTTGTTCAACAAGCCAAAATAAATGAGTATTAAATCCTTCAATGGTAGGGACTTCATCGGCTAGTGACCCAAGTTATACTATTTATAAAGTCGACAAGCCAAAATGTCGTTATTATAAGCAAAAAGTGATAGTTATTGTAGCAGTCACTTTATCCTCCAAAGCGCCAAAAATAGGAGCTGTAATATATTGTGATTGCAAAGACATTTAGTAAATTGGTTTGCTAAATGTGTAACCATATAAACGACAGTCTTATAGTAGTTCACAAAATTATTTAGAAGCACAAGGATTGTTTGCAAGTGTGCCTTAAAAAAGATGACATCATCACATGGAGTGAAATTGAATGATACCATGGGCTGTGCAATAAAGCATTAGAAGAAAGTTCTTTCCAAACCTTCATGTCATGGTGGCTATTTAAAACTCTTCGAATCATATCTTTGAGATAGCATTTGGACCAGCAATGTTTATGGGAAGTTGTTTTGCAAAAACAAGATTACTGATAATGTGAAGGTTAACAATCTCAACTAGCATCCTACGTCCTCACATCAAAATGCGAATGAGGGAACATGTTATAGATATGATCTTTTGCGAAGGGAGCTTTCTCAAATATTATTGATATTGTGAATACCTTGGTCGACATGCATGGATAATGTTGTGCTTGCAAAGAACACATAAAGATGATAAAGATGGATGGGATAAAATTTTGTAAATCATTGAGAAGATTATTAGTTCATGGGAAGAAGGGGACATTTAATAAGGTACAAATATAGTTGAATAATAAGTTCTTGAAAATAATGATGTTGGGGAACAAATGGCTCATGGATCAAGAAAAGGATATGGAGATTACTTTTTTTTTGGTCTTATTCTAATGCCACAAGATTCAAATAGGCCTTTGTAAAGTGATTTATGTCACTCATTATAAAGCAAAGTTATCTATTAGGTTCAAGTTTTGTTAAAGTTACACAAATCCTAACTTTCGTTTAAAATGATGGTTATTCTACGTAGTCACTTAAGTAGTCATCTTGACTAGTTTCTTAAGTGACTATCCTAGGTGGTTATTGTAAAGTTTATACAGATTTCTATGACAATACTGATAAATGTATGGTTTTTATTTCAGGTTCAATCTCTGCTAATGAAGGACCTGATATGCTCCACAATATGTATAATAATAATGCAAAGATATTGATAAAAGTTTCTTCAACCTTCGATATTTGTATTACCTCCAATCTGCTGACATTAATTGATTTCGATGCTTGCGATATCAGGCGGTAACAACATATATACAAAGGCGGTCAGGTATATGGGTGAATGGGCATGTCTCCAAATGGAGAGATGACCATTCACCAATATACTTGATCGGTGGTTTTTGATCACACCCAATGTTTTAGTTATAACAAAACTAATTGTTTCAATGACTTAATGAAGCCCGATGCAAATCAATAATGATTGTAATGGAATGCGATCATTACTAAGATCAATCTCAGATATAAACAAAATATGCACAGCCGGTTCTATATACAGTTATCATCATGAATAATGCAGATTATATTCGTGCATATATACATATCAATATTCAAATCGTATACACACACACACATGAATATATTCTCATATGATTAGAGATATTGTCTTAACCGAAGCTACATGTTTTAACAGTTATCATAAGTGGTTGGTTAAGTAGTTACCCGAAGTAGTTATCTAATGTAACTCCCCTTGGTAGTTATCATAAGTAGTTAGGAAAGTGGTTAGGTAGTTATGATGAGTGGTCACAAGATGGTTATCAAGAAGAGCCTATATATACGAGGCCATTTCTAATGTAAAAAGGGGGAGACTTTTTCGCAAAGGGGATATTATGGAGAAATTTCAAGGCAGATTTTTGGCTTTTCATTATTTACGAAGGAGTATTTGAACTTGTATATTTTTAAAGAGAATCAATAATGCATTTAGTTGTATGTCTCAGATGTATTCATGAGTTATTATTACTGATTTTTTGTATGCAAAAGTGGTGATCTCTTTATGTATGATGGAGTTCAACATTCTCTCACTTATGTAAGTTGTTTAGCAAAATGCACTCGTTTCCTGGTATCTTGATAAGGATGTAATAGAATAGCTTATCTTATCGTATGTCAAGGTTAGTTATTCTTATTTTGTCATAATTTCATCAATGCACTGAAAAACCCTTTTGTAAATCATTACCATTTGTGAATCTCAACTAGTATTCATATGTCTACTACTATTGAGGTTTATCGATTTTCTTTAGTTTGGTCTTGTTTCCTTTATGTATTTTCAAGTGAAAAGTATGCAAAAATACCAAATACCCCATTCATATGAAGGAGCTGCCCCTCTCAGACGTAGAGAAAGTTTGCAACTTGACAGTGATCAGGCTTCAATCTATCCAACCATTGGTGCGGTTAGCACTGCTCCATGGGCGAACAAGGTCATTTTTGAAAGAAGCATTTGCAGTGATGAATCTGTTTACCAACAAACCCAAATCTATTTATGTTCGAGCCAAATAGGTAAAGATACAATAACTCAATCAGGTAAAAAGGATTATTCATTCATTTAGTTCAACTAAGTTATTTATATGTATTTATTGACATCTATACTGACCTTATTACTATTTCAACATGCTGAAGGATTAGGTGTATAACCAAGGTGCCTAGAGGTCAATTTCAGTGGGCTCCCTCAAAGTTTACAAGTCCAAGCTCATATCCTATTTTGGGACTTGCCCTCAAGGCTTCCCTGACACTGACCCTTACCCTGTCTTGGGACTGTTAGCCATTGCTTGCATTTAGACAAGCCCCTCCTTGGAAACGTTATTGTCCCTTCTTCTTCAAGTCCTAACACATCTGAATACACACACACACACACACACACACACTAATATCTCATGTATCATTGCTATATGTATAAAACATATATATAATTCTGAATTTATTATTTTTAGTATAATATTAATATATATGTTTATACATTTATTATCTTACACTATATATATATAACACAGCATTAAATAGTATGTTATTCAACACTTTACATAGTCACAATCTTATTCTTCCTTATCTCCCTTCTGGAGAATAGCCATAATATTTTATATTTCCTTCTGTCCTTGTGTTTGATCTCTAATCCATATATCTATTGTTCTATATCCCTATGAAGTGGAGTTGAACTTCCTTTTATACCGATTCTTAAGAGTGGAGGGGTGTGTCTCTATATGGCATCTTTATCGAGGAATCCTTTATTGCACCCCTTGGATTTAACTAGTATGGAAATGACTTTATCATTCCTTGATCTTGATAAAGACTTCCCTCTTTTCTATTAAGGATGATAGCAATTGTGACACACTGAAAACATTCCTTGCTTCCCCGACTCCTCATATCCACACATGCCTGGTTGCGATTTTAATAATGACAACTAGTCATTCCGTCAACTCTAGCATTTCGATAACTTTGTTTATTAATGGATTGCTACCTTATTCGTGATGTAAGTCTAGAATATTTCCTTGGACTGCTTATTTAAAGCAATGGTCTATTGTAATCCACTTCGCAGTGGCAACCTCCAGCTGCAATGCTATTTCAATCACCATCAACATGCTTCAATACTCTAACCATCGCATGCTCCTTAGCCACAAATAATGTTGACTTTGTTTAATATTGCTTTGATATTTGTGTTAGTGTAATGACAAGAAGCATTACCAATGAAATAGACATATCTCTGTCATCGTAATATTACTTTGAGTATTGCCATCGATAGAGCCCACTTATCAACCAGTAAGCTGCTCGTTAGAGAACCTATTGACGAGTCAATGATGGCAAATAGAATATTAATATGGCAGATAGAATTAGTGTTGATGTTAACATCAATTGGCAGCAATAGTTGAGTACAAACTTAATCTGTAATTAGATTGAGATAAGGATGCATGGATGGTGATTATAGAAGGGATGAATCATAATTATAATTTAGAGACTTGGTACTTAATTATTCATTTATAATTATTATTTGTTATGAATGAATATTCATCTTGTATATATATATATATATATGTATGTATGTATGTATGTATATGTTATTAACAATATATTTACTCGTATGTATATTATTTATATGTAAATTTGATTTATATAATTGACTACATAATTAAAAAAGGAATCGATTACATATTCATATTCCATAGATGTGTATCATATATCTATATAAATTATGGCTCATGATAGAGGTGCATTAACTACTACTTTCTATTAAAGTTCGGAGGTTTTACGGTTCTATCTACTCTATAAATTCCAAAAGATGTGACATGGTCTCCTTAGATGAAGATAAAATAGGAGTTATACATGGTGGCACATTCAGGCAAGAGGGGTGAGAAACCCAACTACTACATAACCTACCAAGCAAGAACAAAAAAGTGGTTATGTGGCACAACTTACCAAAAGAGGGTGTGTAACTCAACTACCCATGTATGTGAGAGAGTGACACATGCAGCTGAAATATTTTTTCTACGTGCCCTCAAATTAACCTCTCCTAAACTTAAGAAAGCTTAAATAATGTGTAGGACAAAAGTGATACCCCACTAACATAAGAAAATTAGATTCCCAGCAACACTAGGAAGTGCCATTTGAAGGCTACACATATCTTTAATTGGTAGATGCTGATGTTTTGCCTGAATCGCCAATAATTTTTATATGCAACCTAGTCTCAAAATGTAAATGTATTGTATGTTACTATGTACTGAAGCAAATAAAGAAGATACTAGATCAGAAGGTCTTGCAGGTCACAATTGGGTACCTGAAGTGGGTAGCCAATTCAGGAAGCCAGATCCAAACTCAACTGCACTTTTTTTAAATATTCTGAAAAAACACGTAGAAATTTACTGTCTTAACATCCTCTCAACAACCAAAACTAAAAACATGTAGATTCAAATGTTTGATATTATAATTTTCTTGATTCAAGTATCTACCTCTCTATGATTCAACAACATGAACACCAAAAGAATCTACCTCTACCCTTTACACAATCAGAAAACATAACTGAAGCACCTTCCTTGACCAGTTTCTCAGCATGTCATACTCCTCCCAAAGGTTCCTGGTTATTTGTTTATCAAATTGCAAAAATTATTTCAATTTTACCTCTTAACAAAAAGTAATACTCCCTTGTTGCTTTAAAAATGGTCACAAAAAATTATGGCTGCTGCCAAGTTTGATGTTAGTTCACACACGAATACCACTCCCATGCCATTTTAAAAATGATCCAAAAATAACAGGGACTGCCACCAGGTCTGACAGCAGCTGCCTGGGCCAAATATAGAACTATTTTAAAATAATGCACTCAATACTGACAGAAGCCATTGACCATACCTGGAGATTTGAATCAGCCAAACAAAGAAATAAGATGCTGCCACAGAATAGCAATAAAATCCCTTGAAACTGCTGCTAAAATAAGACAAGGTAAAGGATTCTGCCACCAGCTGTCCATGACCAAGAAGATAGAATCCTCTGCAAGATACCAAAATCATAACCATGAAAGGAAGACCCAAAATTGATTTGGAACCAATCCTGCATCACTAGGCAAATTTGTTCCAGAAAGGGTGTGTGTTTGTGTTCAAAGTGAATAGATCACAATTAAATTCTATTCATATAATATTCATACAAATTTTTGAATGCTATGCTATCAATTGTGCAGGATAAGTAAGGTTTAATTTTTAAATATATAATATATATGTGTGTGTGAGTGTGTTTACATTTAACAAATGGAAATTAATGTATAGCTGCTGTCATACCTATAAACGCTTGAAGATAGAAGAGGCACTCCAAAACTTTCTTGATCCCTACAGGATGTACACTTTTGTCAAGCATCACTATCTCTATACAGTGGTAGTAGGAAGAACCACATATGCAAAATAAATCACATTTGCATGAGTAAATCAGTTGTGTAAAATAAATTGTTTTACAGGAATATGTTAGCTAGTTAGGCATAAAGCAACTAGGCAAAAGCTTATCTCCTGAGGCAGTGATCAGTGCAATCGGTATGCCATATGCTACCATTGGTTATGCAGACAGTTCCTGATCAGTTATGGTCAGTATTAAGAATATTGTAGATGCAATAAACTGAACCTACAAATAACATAAGGAAATCTAAGTCAGTTATGCTAAGGCCTTGACTACATGAATAGTAAAAATGTATTAAGTCTCTTGAGAACAAAAATATTATTGAGAAAAAATTAGCAGGAGTGTAGAAGGTTGTTTGGAGTGAGGTGCAATACCCATAACATTCTTGGAGTGGGCCCATGTTGGCACCTCTACCTTTGAGGGAGTGTTTTTTATTATGGTGGGTGGGGGGCTACTTGGAAAGCCTTACCCTCGATTTCATGTTCTGTGTTTCCTGTTTAATGCTAAAAGCATTATAGTCTGTAGGCTTTGTTTTCCAGAAAATGCCAAATTGCAATCACATGTTTGTGGGTACTGGGCGTCATCTTGAAGTATGTTTTCCATACAGGGAGGGCATTTCAAACATATTTGCAAAATCTTAAAAAGGAAGAGTATTAAATAAAACTTTTTGTCACCAAAAGCTATGAAGGATTTTGAAATTGACAGAGTACCATGCTGTTTAAGGCATAAGAGGCAAGTGTTAATAATTCCATGAATAGGAAAATTTGAAATAAGTGGGGCCTTCCAAAGAAGACTAGCATTTTGGGGTTGTAAGGACATAGAAAATTTAATTATTCTGTCACATTCTGACTGTACTCTTGATTTCATTTATGTACAGGTCATAAAAACCATGAGCTTAAAAGGTAAAAAATTTTTGCATTACAAAATGTTTAGGTGTTATGACTAGCTTTACAGGGATAATAAAGGGACTGATTTTCCAGCTGGACAGCCTCGTGTTAAGTACTATTTGTTAATGTTTTGCTCTAGTGGATGCTGTTGCGGCCTTAGGGACAGAGGTTCGAAGACCTTGGGGGAATTCCACATGAACTTGGATGGGCTGGACCTCATCTCAATTCTCTCATCATTAGTTTCTGCATCTCTATATGGTGGCACTGGGGCAAACCTTTACCATCCTTTCCTGGACATGCTTTAATTCTCATATTCATAATGACACAGAAATGTGCTTTCATTTGGCTGCATGAGCTAGTATATTGCACATTACAGTACTGCATTTTTAAACAAATGCCCCATCGCCCCTCAAACTTGTTGCTCATTTGTACTTCGGGTTGTGTGGGTTGGAAAATGTAGCCAATAGTGGTTGCCATTGTACTAATTTATTCCTTGCATTAAGAAAATAAAAATAATTATATCGAACACCAAATTACAAATGTCGAATTTTGGAATTTGTGTATAGTGAAATAAAAAATTAATTTAATTCACTCATACCATCTCAAATTTAAATATAAAAATATCAAATTAAAAATTTAACCTTACAGTTTTTTGCTGCAAATATTATAATTAAATTAATTCATCCAATGTAAATTCGAGTTACAAAACCTGTATATAATTAATGGATTGGTCAAGATAGGCATAATATTTTCTAGCAAATTTAAAGATAGCATGAACTTTTTAAACTGTATGGTAATAGAAGAAGAAAATGAAACCAATTCATTGACTAAAAGTTGTAGTCTAAAAATTTACTCAAAGCGTTGTTTGTGGGGGTCTACTCGTACATATTTTTGCTTAGACACAAGCAGGGGTAAGGTTTGTTTGAGGTGTGTGGGCTTGGAAGAGCATTTAACGAATCCAGTCATTTGAATGACAAACACCGAGGAGCAGAAAAACTGACACATCTTTTTTTTAACAATTGCAGCTCAAGAAAAACCAAAAAAATGAATCATGAACCTTCTAGTTTTCTAGAACTTTTATTAAAGTTGCCTAGGGTTTTAAACATAAAAAACTTAAAATTCAAATATATATCATGAAAAATTTGTCTGATTGTGGAATTGTGTTGGGTACATAAAAAATAGCATGTTAAAATGCTACCGAAGATTTGATTAAAATCTTGTTGCAGATTGAAAGAAATCTAAACCCTAGATGGTTCCACAAGGTTATTCAGACATACCTAATTTTGGGATGTTCTATACCCAGAATCATTGGAGGAAATGTGTGAATTTTAACATATCATTTTTCTGTTATTGAATAGGAGGTTGCACCCTTGAAGTGGTTGATGTTAATTGAAAATTTAATTTTACTCTTCACCATTGATTAAGAAACTTGCTTATGCAGCTTATAGAGTAAAAGTAACGAAAACTAGATTTGAACATGTGAAATGGTAGTTTCTTTAGACTTGTTCCTGCACTTATAATTATCAAGAATGTGTTAATTGATGGATGCAAGGTGAAAACGTTAGTTCTTTCCATAGTTATACCGCCCTGGTGGACAGGGGGACCATGGATCTGGGTGACAAGTTTCAGGATGGGGGGAAAAGGGGCCTTAATTTGGGGATGATGGGGGGACAGGGGTGGTTGTATATACTTACACGTGGTAGTTAAAATGCTAGTTATGGAAAGATGAATTGCAATATAAGATATAAGATGTAAAAGAGTAAATACTTGAACATTGCATTGATTTGAAACATCAAATGTTGAACATAAATATTCAAATTAGCAAATTATCAATACTAGGGCATCCCCCCATCCTCGGCGGATGTAGTAGAATCTGGTGGCGCTGCTAGGGATGGGGGAATGGAGTCCTCAAGTCCCCGGAGCGTCCCCATCTCTGGGACGTGGGGAAAAAAGGGGGGGACGTGTCCCAGTGTTACTATGGTTCCTACCTATAAACAGTAAAGGATAAATAAATGGGTCATCAAGCACTTACTGTAAGGACTCAACCTATCTAACAAATCATAAGCTTACCCCTATTTTGTGCTTCACCTCATTTTTAGAAATGTTCAGATCTTGTCAACATAATATCCTCCTCTTTAGACAACCAAATCCTATTTAGGACTGAGAAAAGATTTAAGAAATTATTCCCTTTTAAAAACAATTGCTCTCTTGAGTAACCAAGTCACTCAAGGCAAACAATTGCAGCTTTTCACCATCTTGCTTTGTTTCATATGTATTGTTTTTAGCGTGCTAAACTCAAGCAGCCAAGTCAATTTGGGTCAGTGTCTCAAGCACTTATTGCCCCAAACTAGTAACATTTATTTGAGCTTCATAAACATTTTTATTATTTTAAATTTTCAAGGAGAAGAGGGAGGCAAGAAATATTCTAAAATAAGTAAAGTCTATAGCAATGGCAAAAAATGACGTGCCCCTAAACCTCTAGCGTGAGACATATTTCTGGGTCAGGTATTCTCACAAAATATAGCTTCTTACTTCCCTTTGGAGTGGAATGCGATACGTAACATTCCACTAGAGGCTGGGACATGGAAGCTGTGCTAATGCAAATTCAGTGGTCCCTTGTGCATGAAAGTAGAGAGTGGAATGGAAAGCAGTCAGTTCTTTGTCTATGACAAAGAAATGTTGGCCCTAATGGATACTAGAAATGCAAGCTATATTCACTTCACTGACACTTAATCATTGCATTGTGGAGCACACATGAAAATTTGAAGTACTCATTCTACCAAAAAGGATTGATCAAACAAGAATCAATGTGTGTAAGAAAACTATAATTTTTAATGTAGGAGGTCAATACAAGAAGGGAATACATAATGCTATTGCAGATTACTAATCTAGGGTACCTATATTGATTGCAGTACTTATGGTCAAGCTAGGCGGGAGGGCAAGATTATTTGCTGAATATGCTAAAATTGAGGGAGTACTAGTTTGCTAAAGTACGTTGTAAGAATCCATGAGGATGACACTTATACCGTTTTAAATAATTGTAAAATTTTCAGACATTAACTTGTACCTGATTCTAAATTTAGGAAGGTACTAGAGTTTAGCAGAATGTCTTTCCTCATTGCTGGTCATATTTGCTTGTGTAAGACATATTACTGCATAGATACGTATTTCAGAGGTTGAAAAATTATGTGAAAACTCGGGCTAATTGTGAAACTTGTCAAAGCATGTTATCGGTTTCGTACCCTGGACCCTTGAATTGGATCTGGGTACGAATTGTATTCGGATTAGCGAAATTGTCTGTGATGGGTCTGAGTAGGGTCTGTGTTTGATCCTTGGGGTCAGTCCTAATCTGTGGATCCAGAAGAATCCACAGGGTGAAACATGGACCCAACCCGAATCCATCACAGACCTAGGGGACCCCATGCAGACTTGGGGGTGTCTTGCAAGGATCTGCACGTCTTAAGCGACCCATGGGCCAAACTAAGAAAATGTGGAGCCAAACTCACAAAAAATGTTATTTAGAATCGTCAATGGTCAAGTATATAAAATTTTAATGTTTATCTTTGACAAGGATCTGCACGTCTTAAGCGACCCATGGGCCAAACTAAGAAAATGTGGAGCCAAACTCACAAAAAATGTTATTTAGAATCGTCAATGGTCAAGTATATAAAATTTTAATGTTTATCTTTGACATTTGGCATTGATCAATGATCAAGCATCATAGATTCATTCTATGAATGATTTAGTTTTACAATTATGTGTAGTTCTCTTATTTCTTTGTATATATAATGCATATATAAATACACACACACACACACACACACACACACTCTTACCTATACAAATGATAATGGAAAATAAAACATTCATGAATCCACAAACCAAATTCTTTTACCCAAACCTGTTCTAAACCCAAATCGGTAGCTTGGCATTTAACACTTAACACTCTTGAATTTATCTTGTATTTTTTATTTTTAATCTTGTTGGTTTTCTCTCTAGGTTGCAAGCTCCTCTAACATATGTTGTGACAACTCTTCAAGCCAATTTGCATCATTAACGCCAACATAGTACATAATCCTGTATCCACTCAGTGAAGCATAAACAATTGGGTTTAAAAAAGTAGAAGACTTGTTTGTTCACAACAACTTGTGCCTCCTGGCACATAAGGATCCAAAATACAAGAAGGGGGAAAGAAGCTTTGGGATGTAGGAATCGAGTCTGCTGACTTGGATATGACCATTCATCTTTCTAGAGCTACTTTACTTGATATGGATGATGATGAGGATGACACAACACTCTCTAGTGCTAGAGAATTCCATCAGCCATAGTGTTAAAGTATAAAGATACAATCTGTTTCATGGTGGATTCCCCTAATATTGAGATGTCTATTTCTATGACAGAATGCTATTTTTGCAAGAGATTGAGATCGAGAAGGGGTGTGCAAATATCCCTTTTCTTGTTGAATCCTAATAGGTTCTCAAGTTCAAATCCTCTGACAAGGTCACTATTATTAGGGTGAGCAAGATCGTAACATATTTGAAGTTAATTCCTTTAATAGGGTGGCTTTTAGTTTGAGTTAGAAAATCATTCAACAAGTTTACTCCTAACAGGGTAAAGGTCTTAATAGGGCTAGACAAATCCCCCAACTAGGTGACTCCTAATAGGGTTTGCTCCCAACTAGACATTATTGTAAGCTCCTAAGAGAGCCAAGCCTTTAACAAGGTACATTGCAAAAGAGTGCAAAGATTTGTGGGTATTAATTCCTGTCGTGATTTTTCTCTCTACAAAGGGTTTTCACAATAAAAATATTGGTGTTATTGTGTGGATGTTTTTATTAGTTGTCTTATTGATAGTTTCACAAGTTAACATGGAATGAATGAATAAGACTTAGATCTGATATTGGTTCATTAGTATTGTGAATTTTTGGTTAAAGATTGAAATTGACTGACTACTGATTCACACCCCTTCCCTCCCTCCGTCCCTTGCCCCCCTCTCAGTAATCTAAGACCTTAAGTATATTAACAATTGATATTAGAGCTTTGATCCTCTTATTGAAAAGCCTAACAACTTGAGGAAAAGATCAACTTGATTAACAAGGAAGGTCCAAAGTTTTCCAAGAACATCTATGTTTGGTGTGATAGGATGGAACTCTACCTAAGAGGAATAGGATCACAAATTGGACACATGTGGAGAGTAAGTATACAAGACCTAATGGGACACTCAATGCTGATCAATTGAAGGCGGAGACGGAAAACATATAGACCTTGAATGCAATTGTAAGCACCTTGTCAAATGCTGATTTTGTTGATATTCATGGGCTGGATAATGCACATGATGTATGAATTCAACTCAAGTTAGTCTATGGTGGAGATGTTCATGTTAAAAAAGCGAGGGTCGAAAACTTGAAATTATGATGTCATAAAGATGGTAAAAGGTAAGAATGCTGCTCAATATGGTCATAAGCTGAAAAAATTGGTTTCTGCAATTAATAATACCAATGGAACTATGGAAGATGAAGTTGTGGTGAGTAAAATTTTGAGAGCCTTACAACATGTTTATTCTATCAGAGTTTTTGCAATTCATGAATTAACTTTTGAGAAAGTTTCCATTGATGGACTAATTGGTAAAATTATTGCATTTGAGATGAACAACAATGACAATAGTATTCCTAAGGTTGAAGCTACTTTCAAAGCCTCCTTATCATGTACTCTTGGAAATAAAGATAAAGAAATTGCTAGTCATAGTGAGTTTGATTCATTCTTTTATGAGGAAAGAAAACAAGATGAATTTGAAGCTTAACTTGCAAAGAAATTACCTAGAGGTACCTATAAACTTAAGGGCAAATTACCATTGAAATGTTTCTCATGTAACAAGATCAGTCATATTGCTGCAAGATGTCCTAATGTAGAACAAAAAGAGGAAAAGAGAAGATTCAAGGACAAAGGAAAGAAACAATGCTATGTTGTCGTTGATGGAGTGATTGATGATTAATTTGATGATAATGATGGAGAGGAAGTTGTATATGTTGCAATCAAAGAAGAAATAATAGATGGTGAGAAAGTTCTAGTTTTGCATATGGATCACAATCATGATTGGGTTATTGATAGTGGTTGCTCTTATCACATGACTTGAGATGGAAGCAAGTTCATCAAGCTTGAAGAGTTTGATGGTGGTGTTTTGAGATTTAGCAAAAATACTCTAAGTTTGGTGAAAGGTAAAGGATCAATTTCTTTGAATGCTAAGAGTTAAGGTGATGATGGACACTTTGTTGAAGGTCTAAAGCACAATTTTCCTAGTGTTGATCAACTAAATGATAAAGGATATCATTTACGAGAAAGCTCTAGTTTCACATATGGATCACAATCATGATTGGCTTATTGATAGTGGTTTCTCTTATCACATGACTTGACATGGAAGCAAGTTCATCAAGCTTGAAGAGTTTGATGGTGGTGTTTTGAGATTTAGCAACAATACTTTATGTTCGGTGAAAGGTGAAGGATCTATTTCTTTGAATGCTAAGAGTTAAGCTAATGATGGATACTTTGTTGAAGGTCTAAAGCACAATTTTCCCAATGTTGATCAACTAAATGATAAAGAATATCGTCTAGAGCTCAATGGAGGGTTGTGCAAGATTCTAGGAAACTCAGGAGATTTGATTGCTATTGGGAGACAAACAAAAGGTAACTTATTCCATTTGATTACTATAGTTAACAGTTGCTTGGTTATAAAGTTTGAAGATATTTGTTATGGCATAGGAGGTTTTCCCATGTGAATTTTGACAGTTTGATAAAAACAAGCAAGACTAATGTAGTTAGACGATTGCGTGCTTTAGTGAAACTGCACAATGTTATGAGCAAGGAATGCCAAATGGGTAAGTTCACTAGTTTTAATTTCTATAGCAAGTCCCTTTCATTTGAGAATGTTTTGGATTCGGTTTATATTGACTTATGTGGACCTATGAGAACTAGAAGTTATCATGGTGACAAGTATTTCATGCTATTTGTTGATGACTACTCTAGAATGTTGTGTGTTAAAAATCAAAAGCATTTTTTTAGTTCAAAATCTTTAAAGCTTTAGTTGAGAAAGCAAGTGGTAAGAATCTCAAGTGCCTAAGCTTGCTTATATGCTGCACTGTGTTTTAAGTTTCTGATCATACATATTACAGAATGATTTGGATGCAGAATGTAAAGTACAAAAATTAATAAACAAAAAAAATTGATCAGGTTTTATTCAAGATACATACAAGTACCAAAATAGTACACTTTATTGAAATATATTTTAGAATTGTTTGGATAAGGTACAAAATGTTCAACTTTTAAACAGTTCTTGATACAATGCATTCAGACACCACACAAATTGTGGCAGCTCCTAATACAATATCTGAATAAACACATTGCATAAACAGAAAAGTACTGAAAAGATAAGGGGAAAAGCCTCCATTGCCTCAATGGAAGTATCGTTGATCTGAACGTTGAAGAAGATTTGAGCCCATATCTCCATCTGGGAATAGATCTGCAAAATGTAAAAGAGGAGGGTTAGTTCATACGAACCGAGCAATGGAAACCATCCCAATTATCTCTACACTACTTAGTGTTCTTACAACATGGTTATTCAGATAAAAGCATTAAAAGATGCAAAGACAAGAGAAATATCTGAAAGAAAAGTAGGTTTTATGCTAATAAGTTTGTGTCGTGCAGATATAGGTATGAAGTTGAGGTTGTCAGAGGATCATGCATAAGTTACACGCATGAAGCCTTTCAACTAAATCATGTAGAGGCCAAGACTGAAGGACTGAGGAGGACACGCATAAACTATAGGCGTGAAACCTTCTGGTCAAATCATGTAGAGGTAAAGACTAAATACATAGGGAGACTATTGAGGGGGCATACATAAATTACAAGTATGCAACCTTCTAGTTGAACCATAGCAGATTGATTGAAGATATCAAGAGATTGTCAAAGGGACATACATAAAGTGCAGGTATGAAACCTTTCAGTTGAATCATGGAGGGCATATGGAATTCATAGTCTACAAGTTAAGAGAACATTTGTAAAAGAACGTCTTTATTGCATAAAAAATAAAAGATGTGTCAAATCTCAGATTTTATGGCAAAGAAAATTAGAAAAAAAGATATATTAAACCATATAGATCTGTTGATCAAAATATGTGATGAAACTAAGTAAAGCCACAAGCTAAACCAGCAAGGAAGATGCTCAACCAAATGTTCATTCATGAAGTCATGAGAGTTGATTTAGTAGCAAATAAAGATTGGAATTTATTACAATCAAGCAAAAAGATATTGTGCATAACTATTATGTAATCATTATTTTTTAAATGCAAATTGAAATCAAAATGTAGAATCAGTAATTTCCAGATTCAGTTCTGATTGTTCAAATAACAAGGAGTATTAGTTACAGGTTTGTTATGATGCAATTAACAAGAGCTTCCAGGTAAACACGATTTCCAGAGTTTGAAGTACAAGATGCTACATGATACTAGTAAATTGAGTATCTATAGGAGAAGTTTCAAAGAGCAATGATTTTTAACAATCAAAACAATGGAAGTATGTAAGCTTCTATGTTAGAAACATAAATATGATACAATGCTATCACGGAGGAGGAACATTTCATTTATATGTATTTTCCAGGATAACAAACTAGCAAGTACACATGGATATGAGTTATCAAGAACAACAGAGGCACAAGAAGATGTAACTTCCAGGCCAAGCAGCATGCATTTTAACAAGTAAATGGAGTAAAAACATCTACAATAACAAACATAATAAGACTTCATAATTAACAACAAAATATATATGAAATGAAGCAATTCTTGCAAACCCTCCATCCTACAGCAAATAACTTACAACAGAGAAAATGCTGATGAAGTGCAAAGAATAACAGTCCGAGTTCAACTTACGACAATGAAGAGTGAATAACAATGGTATTAGCTCACGGCATCAAGCAGGAAGCTCACGCATCAACAACCCATCATGAGGGAGAATGAGCATCTCGTGAACATCCTATAACTCATGAAAACACCAAAAAGCAGAAAACCCCATGGAATTGCAGACAAACGCATGTCATGGAGATGAAAGGAGTCACACCATAGATCCATGAGAAAATGCCAATACTCATGGTAAATAGCAGAGACTCATGGCAAGCAGAAAAATTTGCCACGACATGGAAGAATAAGTTCATGGCTTGAAGAACTCGAATACACCAGCACTGATGGCGACTATACCAGGGACCCATGATATAGAGCAAGAAACATGGCGTCCACTATGGCAGAGCAAGGAGAAATCGCAAACACCGGAATTTCCCCATGGCGGCTAGGGTTTCAACCCTATTCTTTTCTCTCATCCTTTCAATTCGAAATGATGGAAATGATTATATTTATTCCTTTTTGATAGCCCTTCAAGCAATTTTGATAAAATTTCGGGTCCATTCTTAAGAATTTGGAAGATAAAACAATATGATAGTTTATTTATTAACATTGGAGTCATGTACATGTTAATATATAGATTATTATTATATTAATTGGTGTTTTACAAAATCAATTAATCAATAATGATTTTTACTTTAAACAAAAGAATTTATTTATTATTATTTGCATCAAATATGTAATTAATATTAATAAGTTGATGATAGTAAATCAATTTATTAATGTTATGTTAAGTGCAATAATGATAAAAAGGTTAAAAGGGAGTTAGCATTTTTAAAATGCCTAAGTTCGAGCGTGGACATTCAGTGGCTATTTTTAGACTCACAGTTCAGACTCAAGATTTTGGAGTTGATTATGAAGCTAGTTTTGGCATTTTTCAGTCTTTTCGGATTTGTCTACATGCGTAATTGGTCAAAGGGCAATTTGAGTTTTCCATGTAGTGATGGAGCAATTTTTGTGCTATTTTTGGCACGATATCGAGCAGTTAAGACCAATTTTGCATGCAGTTCATTATAGGAGCCTATTTTATGCATATTTTTGATGAGTATCACGTGCTATATTTTTGGGTTGATTTTGAAATTCAAGTTCGGTTTTATGTATGATTTTGAGGAGTTAGAGGCAGTTTTTCAGTTAGCTATCAGTTGGACAGGTGGTTGAGAGTAGTTTTCAGGGGTTTTTTCACAGTTTGGATCAGTTTTGACCTATGTTCCCCGGGGCCGCGTACCCGGCCTAAAACCCAACGTTTCGGAGATGGGGACATCCCAGGGACGAGGGGACGGGTATGGGACGTCCCCCAGCCGTCCCCAAATGTCCCCTTTTTTTAGGGGACGTTTCGGAAACTTGGGGACGTGGGGGGGACAAAAGGGGGACGGCCCGCCGTACCCAGTACGGAAAGGGGACGTCTAGACGTCCCCCGATCGTACCGGGTGCGGCCGACTGTCCTCCTTTTTTGTATGCTCAAAACTTAAAAAAAAAACATAAAAAAAACATTTAATGCCTCCTTGGTCGGCTAGTGGGCCCCACTCCTCCAAAAACCCTAAAATGTATATAACTCCACACATTTAAGTTGTTTTAACAATTGTTTGGTTTTCATTTTATGTTGCAGCCGGCTGAAGTTTTCATTTTGCAAGTAGAGGAGGTAATATTTTTGTTTCCAAGAGCTTGACCAAGGGTTTGATTTTCTATTTTGTCCACCAAGTAAGTATAAGACTCTTTGTGCTTTTATCTATCATTTTAAAAATAAATTTGCAGCTTGCAAAGTCTGATTTTTAAATTTGTTTTCATTGTTTCAGCTCATATAACTATTCAATTGCATATTTAAACACAATGAGCAGCAATGGGAGTACAAGTAGTAGTAGTGAAGAAGAAAATGTAGAGGTTGATGTTGCTAGTAGTGACACTAGGCAAAAACCCAATCCTAAAGCTGATTTGTTTAAATGCTCTTCCGCCATTATGAAGAATTTTGCAAAGGGTCCTTTCAATAGGAAAAAACCTCTTCTCCAATATGTCACACCTCGGCCAAAAGATAAAAAGAATTCGGGAGGGACAAGTGTGTGGGATTGTCATGTTTGTCTTGATGATTTTAGGGGCAGCTATACAAGAGTGAAGTCACATTTTTTAGGTGTTTCATGCCAAAGAGTCAAAGCTTGTCCTAACCTAACCGATGAACAAAAATTAGAATGCCAAAGATTGCACTTAGAGGCTGAAATGGAGGGGCAAAATTTGACAGTGACATCACCATCCATTCCCTCACAATCATCTAGGCATATTTCATCCGCCATTGGTACTAGTGGCAGTCCTAGTGGGTTTAGAGGGAAGAGAAAGATAAGTAGTGGTGAGAAGGGCTCGGTGGAAAGTATGTTTAATGCACAGGCAAAGGAGAAGTGTGAGGCATCCATTGGTAGATTCTTTCTTGCTAATGTTATCCCATATAATGCAGCCCGTTATACTTATTATAAACAAATGGTGAAAGATATTTTGAGCATGAATTCCTCATTCGTACCCCCTGGTGAGCATAAGCTATGAACCACTATCCTAGATGAAGAGTACTCAAAGGTTGCTTTGTTATTTGAGGATATGAGACACACTTGGGTTAGGACAGGCTGCTCTGTTGTGATGGATGGGTGGACCGATGTTAAACATCGGCCACTCATCAATATCATTGTCACATCCCCTGCTGACTCTTATTTTTTGAGAGCCATAGATTGCTCAAGAAAGAAGAAGGATGCAGATTTCCAGTTCACCATTTTGCGAGATGCCATAGAGGAGATTGGGCCTTCTAATGTTGTACAGGTTATCACAGATTCTGCACCTGTGTGCAAATCAGCTGGTTTGATGATAGAGGGTGTTTATAGGCACATATTTTGGACCCTTTGTTGTGTTCATTCCTTGAACAATGCATTGAAGGACATAGGGAAGATTGAATGGGTGAAACAAGCGGTGCTAGAAGCTAGAGAAGTGCAAATGTTTATTTGCAACCACCACACTTCACTTGCTCTATTCAGGTCCTTCTCTAAGAAGGAGTTCCTCAAACCAGCCGAGACAAGGTATGTCAATTATAATTATAGTTTACTTTTAGTTTGTTTTAACTTTAAGTTATTTAAAAAATTTATTTATAAGTTTATCTACATGTGATGCATTTTGTTTTAAATTTTAATCATTAATGTTTAAGTTTAAATTTTAAATTTTAAATTGTTGCTATAGGTATTGCACATATTTCATCTTGATGGAGAGGATGATTGAGGTGTATGAGGCCCTTCAATTGATGGTGGTGAATCCAGAGTGGGGACGATGGTCTCATTCTAAGTCCTCTGAAGAAAAAGCGGTGAGGCAAAGGATCCTTGATGAGAGTTGTGTTGGAATATTTAATGCAATTGTTGTTTCTCCCTGGAGCCAAACGTCCACCTACCACCTGACGACCAGCAGAACAGACAAAAAACTTAAATGCGGTGGGTGAGTTTTTTCAAACTCAGAAATGAGAGGGAAAATAATTTTGCTGAAGTAAAAAGGAATGTTTTATCATTCATTCGATAATAGAGTCAGTAGGAGGAGAAGAAGTTGAAGAGCTTAGAAGTTGCAGAGCAGAGAAGGAAGAGAGAAAAGTGATCAGCAGATCAGTCGTTGCAGAGATAGAAGGAATCATTGTCGTGCCTGCAGTTGCACATGGTTCTACCTGTCATTCTGTAAGTTCATAGTTCATAGTTTATTGTTTTCATTCGTCCTGTTGAAGCAGTGATTGCTCCAGGCGTAATTGTATGCAGCCATTAGAGTTGCAAGTTTAAAGTTTATGAAGTTTGAAGTTTTAGGGTTATATTAGGGTTTTTTGGTTGAAGCCGAATGCTCCCAGATTTGTAATAGTTTGAATCATAGTTGAATAGTAAGCAAGCAGGCGTACTTGAATCCTTTGTTGTCCTTCTTCTATTCATTGCATTTGGTAAGTTTATTTGAAAGCTTCAAGTTCTGGCTCTCTGGTTTTAATGGTGAAAGTTGTTCACGCAATATATCATCACTCGGTGAAATCTTGTTAAAAGTTCATCTCTGCTGTCTCCACCAAGTTCACTCGGTATCTTCATCTACCGGGCTCCTCTCTCTAGTGGTTACCGAGTTCACTTGGTAATCACATTGTCTACCGAGTTCACTCGGTAATCATTGTCTACTGAGTTCACTCGGTAATCACATTGTCTACCGAGCTCACTCGGTAAACACTCTTGCCAGTTGGTTTCTTTGATTACCGAGCAATTTTTTGGCACTCAGTAATAGTTGTTCCCGAGCAGATTTTTAGGGTTAGGTTGTGAGTTTTGAAGTTGTTTTAATATTTCTCACATGGTATCAGAGCTTTGAGGCCCCACATCCACAGTGAGTTAGGGCATTTGTTTTCTGGGATATTTATCATGGCAGGAGATGCAGGAAAGATATGGTAGCAGCCACCATCATTTAATGGACAAAATTATGATACATGGGCAAAGAAGATGAAAACCATTATGGTTGCAAATGATTTATGAGAGTTTGTAGTTAATGGATTCAATGATGTGACTGATCCAACTCAGTATGCTGCTCTCACAAGCGCACAAAAGACTCATTTGAAAGAGTCAAGGAGGAAGGATGCTAAGGCATTAAGTTTGATTGAAGCAGCAATGATAGAAACTGTTTTTCCCAAGATTGCAGCAGCAAATTATGCAAAGAAAGCTTGGGATATCCTTGAGACGAACTTCAAGGAGACTGATAAAGTTCGTACTGTAAAGCTACAAAATATTAGGAGGGAGTTTGAGAACCTTCAGATGAAGGAAAATGAATCAGTTGCATACTTCAGTTCAAGGACCTCCAATGTGATTAACCAACTGAAGTCAAATGGAGAAGACTATCAAGAGCAGAGGATAGTGGAGAAGATATTGAGGAGTTTACCTCATAAATATGACAACTTGGTCATGACCATAGAAGAGGTAAAAGACCTCACTGTTTTGACAATGGATGAGTTGATGGGTACACTTCAAACCCATGAGCATAGGATCAACAGATCTACTTCATCTTCCCAAGAGCAAGTATTCAAGGGTCAGTCAAATCCAAGAGGAAGGGGGAGAGGAAGAAATGGCTGAGGCAGAGGTCGAGAAAATGGAGGACAAAGGAATGCTGCAGCAGAAAGCTCAAGAAGAGCAGATGGAGCAAGTAGCTCTCAAAATACTTCAAGAGGAGGTAAGAAAAACTACAACTCAAATAAGAGTAATGTAGAATGCTACTACTGTCATAAATATGGGCATTATGCAAATGAATGTTGGAAGAAGCAGAATGATCAGTCAGGACAAGCAAATGTGGCTGATGTAAACATGGGAAGTGGACCCAATGCTGCTGCCTTCATCATGTGTAATGTTGGTGAAGAAGGAAGCCCTGAGGTTTGGTACTTCGACAGCGGATGTAGCAACCACATGAGTGGTAATGAAACTTTGTTTTCATTCATTGACAAGAGTTTCAAATCTGAAATTAAAATGGGTAATAATGGAACCCTACCAGTAGTGGGCAAAGGATCTATTATGGTCCGCACCAAGAAAGGTGAGAAAAGGGAAATACAAAATGTGTATTTCGCCCCTGGTATGAAGCACAATTTGATGAGCATTGGTCAGCTCATTCAAAATGGATACAAAGTGTTGATGGAGAATGATAGTTGTATCATTCATGAAAAGGATGGGAGCAAGAATTTACTTGCAACAGTTCAAATGACAAAGAACAAAATGTTTCCCTTGAGGATTGAGACATGTTTCTCATCTCAAGTTAGTGCTGCACCTCCCACACGATCGGCTCTAAGGAGTGCGATTGAAGACCCTTCACGGCTATGGTACCTCACGTATGGTCATCTTGGCTATGCTGGTTTAAATTTGTTATCAAATAAAAGAATGGTAGAACGTTTCCCACGTGTAGGAAATTCATGTGACAAGTGTGAGGCTTGTATTTTGGCTAAGCAACATAGGCTTCCCTTTAATTCTGGAAATTCTAGGACGGCTAGATATCCATTAGAGTTAGTGCATACTGACCTAGTCGGTCCTATGCAAGTTACTTCCATTGGGGGGAGTACTTATTTCATGACATTTATTGATGATTTCAATCGTAGGACATGGGTGTATTTCTTAAAGAACAAATCTGAAGCATTTGATAAATTTGTAGAATTTAAAGCCCAGGATGAAAGAGAATGTGGACATTATATCAAGGTCCTAAGATCAGATAGAGGAGAGTATACCTCCAATTCTTTTGTAAATTTTTGCAGGAAACATGGCATTAAGAAAGAGCTCACAGCCAGCTATACACCACAGTAGAATGGAGTGGCTCAAAGAAAGAACAGGACCATTGTTGAAATGGCAAGGAGCATGATGAAAGAGAAAGGTCTCCCAATTGAATTTTGGGGAGAGGCTATGGCAACAACAGTTTACCTAATTAATAGGTGTCCTACAAAGGTAGTTCGTGACAGAATTCCAATGAAAGCATGGTCACGAAGAAGATGGACAGTTGAACAGCTAAGGGTGTTTGGATGTGTTGTATATGCACATGTGCCTAAAGAGCAAAGGCAGAAATTGGATGACAAAGGTGTGAAGTGCATCTTCACAGGGTACAACCCAGAATCAAAGGCATACAGATTGTATGACCTATTGAACAACAAGATGATGCTTTCAAGAGATGTGAAATTTCTTGAAAATCATTCTTGGTATGGTTCAATTGATGAGTCACCGAGCACTTCAAGTAAAGTGCCAATTATGAATGAAGAGGATGCTAATGAACAACAAGAAGAAGGAGCAGATAGAAGAAAAGGAAAGCAGATTCAGAAATTGCCAAGCTCCTCTAGGCATGACCGAGTGTCAGTGCCGAGTACCAGTGAAGACCGAGTTAGTCGGCAAAGCAGCAGCGAAGATTCTAATCCCACACTCTCCTCCCTGCTACCAAGAAAGACCAAGAGTCTTAGGGAGATATACCAAGATGAAAGGTATGAAGATTATGATGAGAGTGTTAATTTTGCATTATTTTCTCATAGTGATCCAATTTATTTTGAAGAAGCTATTAAGGAGAAGAAATGGTGTAAGGCCATGGATGAGGAGATAGATGCTATAGAAAGGAATGAAACATGGGAGCTAACTGAATTGCCTCCCAAGAAGCAAGTGATTGGAGTGAAATGGGTCTACAAGACCAAATGCAATGCTGAAGACAAGATTGATAGGCATAAGGCAAGGCTGGTAGTCAAGGGCTACAAACAACAGTATGGAAGAGACTATGATGAGACCTATGCCCCTGTTGCAAGAATGGAAACCGTGCGTGCTGTCATAGCAATTGCAGCTCAGCACAAGTGGAAGGTATTTCAAAAGGATGTAAAGTCCGCCTTCCTAAATGGTGTATTGAAAGAAGAAGTGTATGTGGAGCAACCACCTGGTTATGAAGTTGCAGGTGAAGAGAACAAAGTATATAGATTGAAGAGAGCTCTTTATGGGCTCAAGCAAGCTCCACGGGCTTGGTACAGCAGGATTGACTCACATTTGATGAGCAATGGCTTTAGCAAAAGCAATAGTGAGCCCACTCTTTACATCAAGGCAGTAGATGGTAATGTATTGATTGTTGTCTTGTATGTAGATGATTTAATTTTTACTGGTAATGACAAGACTCTAATTGGTGAGTTCAAAGAGGTCATGAAAAGTGAATTTGAAATGACAGACCTAGGTCTCTTGAAGTACTTTCTAGGCATAGAAGTAAAACAAATGCATGATGGCATCTTTATCTCTCAAGAAAAATATGCAGGGCAGATCTTGGAGAGATTCAAAATGAAGAACAGTAAGGCAGCCCCCACACCAACAGCAGTAGGTCTGAAGTTGAGCAAGGAAGACTCTAGCAAGAGAGTGGATCCAACACTATACAAGAGTATGGTTGGAAGTCTAATGTATTTGACTGCAACTCGGCCAAATCTAATGCATGTAGTAAGTCTGATTTCCAGATTTATGGAAACACCAAAGGATTCCCATTGGCAAGCGGGAAAGAGGATCCTAAGGTATGTGAAAGGTACCAAGGGGTTTGGAATATTGTATACTGCAAATGATGATTTCAAGTTGGTTGGTTACACAGATAGTGATTGGGCTGGAAGTATAGATGATAGGAAGAGCACTTCCGGATATGTATTTCATATGAGATCAGGTGCAATTTCATGGGCATCCAAGAAGCAACCTATTGTTGCTCAATCTATAGCAGAGGCTGAATACATTGCAGCAAATGCAGCAGCATGTCAAGCTATTTGGTTAAGGAGGATCTTGACAGATTTGAATGAAAGGCAAGATGATGGAACCACAATTTATTGTGACAACATCTCATCTATTGCATTGTCCAAGAATCCAGTCTTCCATGGGAGAAGCAAACATATAGAGATCAGATATCACTTCATCAGAGAGCTGGTGGAGAATGGGGATATCAAAATTGAATATTGCAAGTCTGAGCAGCAGCTAGCAGACATTTTTACTAAGCCATTAGGTATTGGAAGTTTTGTACACCTAAGAGAGAGTCTTGGTGTAGTTGATTTGGATCGGCAGTGATCCTTGATTGTTTGGCTCGGGACAAAGGGGGAGTGTTGGAATATTTAATGCAGTTGTTTCTCCTTGGAGCCAAACGCCCACCTACCACCTGACGACCAGTAGAACAGACATAAAACTTAAATGCGGTGGGTGAGTTTTTTCAAACTCAGAAATGAGAGGGAAAATAATTTTGTTGAAGTAAAAAGGAATGTTTTATCATTCATTCGATAGTAGAGTCAATAGGAGGAGAAGAAGTTGAAGAGCTCAGAAGTTGCAGAGCAGAGAAAGTAGAGAGAAAAGTGATCAGCAGATCAGTCGTTGCAAAGACAGAAGGAATCATTGTCATGCCTGCAGTTGCACATGGTTCTACTTGTCATTCTGTAAGTTCATAGTTCATAGTTTATTGTTTTCATTTGTTCTGTTGAAGCAGTGATTGCTCCAGGCGTTATTGTATTCAGCCATTAGAGCTGCAAGTTTAAAGTTTATGAAGTTTGAAGTTTTAGGGTTATATTAGGGTTTTCTGGTTGAAGCCGAATGCTCCTAGATTTGTAATAGTTTGAATCAGAGTTGAATAGAAAGCAAGCAGGCATACTTGAATCCTTTGTTGTCCTTCTTCTATTCATTGCATTTGGTAAGTTTATTTGAAAGCTTCAAGTTTTGGCTCTCTGGTTTTAATGGTGAAAGTTGTTCACGCAATATATCATCACTCGGTGAAATCTTGTTAAAAGTTCATCTCTGTTGTTCCCACCAAGTTCACTCGGTATCTTCATCTACCGAGCTCCTCTCTCCAGTGGCTACTGAGTTCACTCGGTAATCACATTGTCTACCGAGCTCACTCGGTATCCTTTGGTTACCGAGTTGTGTGTTCTTCATTTACCGAGCTCACTCGGTAAACACTCCTGCCAGTTGGTTTCTTTGGTTACCGAGCAATTTTTTGGCACTCGGTAATAGTTGTTCCCGAGCAGATTTTTAGGGTTAGGTTGTGAGTTTTGAAGTTGTATTAATATTTTTCACAAGTTGGTGGTTCACAATGAAGTAAGTTGTTGATTTTTAAATTTACTATTAGTCTTTTGCTTGCTGATTTTCCTACTAATAATCTTAAAATTTTTAAAATTCTAATTCTGATTTTTATTTTTATTGGCATCTTGATCTTGCAGATATATTTGCTCTGTCATAGCACCTATTGTTGATGTCATTAGATATGTTGATATTGATGCTCCTAGTTTGGGAGAGATCTATGAGACTATTGACAGCATGTTGGGTAAGATGAAGAGAATTGTTGCGGTAAAGGATCCTAAATTGGGCTTTTATGAGGAGCATATTAGGCCTATTGTGACGCGGAGGTGGAACATAATGAATACCCCGCTTCATATGGCAGCCTTTGCTCTAAATCCCAAATGGTATGCACAGTTGGGTGGAAGGGGCCTCCCATGTGATGATCCTGAGGTTTTGGATGGCTTCACAAGAGCAATTGATAAAATGTATTCAGCTCAAGATGCCTCTACTCTTTGTGCACAGTTCCTTGACTTCACCAATCTTCGTGGCCCAAACTTGGGTAAGCCACAAGCAAGGTTGGATAGAGTTGTTTTGGCACAGAGGGATCCTATTGGATGGTGGACCTGGCATGGGAGAGATACACCTGAGTTAAAGATACTTGCCAGTCGCCTCCTTTCACAGGTTGCTAGTTCCTCAGCTGCAGAGAGGAATTGGTCTACATATTCATATATCCACTCTATCAAGAGGAATAGAATTACCTCTAAAAGAGCGAAAAAGCTAATGATAGTGCATCATGCTCTTCGACTTGCCGATCGTCAGACTCCAAAGTATAGGCAGACAACAGCTTTGCGATGGGATGTTGAGCCTGAGGATGTGACCCAGATAGATGAGGATGACACAACACTAGGACTGGTTGGGGTTCCATTAGATGAGACTACGCTTCCTGTGGAGGATGACAGTGAGGAGGACTCTGATTTTGATGCCATGGCAGTAGAGGCTGAATAGGAGTAGCAGTCTGCTTCATTTTCTATGTTTTGCTTTTTGTGTTGAACATGAACATGATTATGATACATTGATAATATGATACTTATTACTTTATGGCAGCCCTCTACCCTTTGGGCCTATAGCTTTGGGCATATTTTGATTTTGATTTTCAGATTTATCATGCTTATCATTATGAGTTTTATGATATATTATTGACAATTGTTAATAACTTAATGTTCATTGTTCAATGTTCTCTGATATTGTATTAATATGCATTTTGTCAATTGGGTACTTAAATAGTAAAATCGAATATTATTTCGTAGATGGCATTCAAATTTTGTATGTTATGGTTCTATTATGTTTAAATGACATGCTTTGTGCTTAGTTTCATATGAATGACATGAATGTTTACAAATTTCAATGTATATTTTAAAATTTCCCTATATATATATATATAGCCGTCCTCGTTTGCCGTCCCCCCCGTCCCCAAAATGGCCAAAAAAATTTGCCGTCCAGGAAACCCGTCCGGCTATCTCCATACCGGAAATTTGGGGGAACATAGGTTTTGACTCATTTTTTTCATGCATATTTTTGATATCCAAATTAGGGTTTTGGGCTTTATTTATTGTACATTCATCTCATTATGATGGATCTTCTTTTGGGCTCAGATTTTTTGCACATTGAAAAATTTTGAGTTGATTGTAAGAGCACTTTGTAGCAAAGATTTTGTCAGCATTGGTTATACAGATTCGGCGGTTCCTTGTTGATTTTCGTCCAATATTGTGGATTCTTTGTTTTTATGTTGTGTTCGTCCTTCATTAAAGCTATATTCCTTATTGCATGTTAGAATCTCGATATGTGTGATTGCAAGTCTTTGTTTGTGTCCTTATTTTTTGCAGAAAATTGGAGAAGCCTAGGTTTTCCTTTCAAAACAGAAGATTCTGGGTCCTTGCATAGAATCACTTTTGTAGTCGCATGTTTGTCCGAGTATTGTGAATCATTTGTATTATGGGTAATTTGTGCTGATTTGATTAAAGTTGCATATGAATCATTGGTGTATCACCTCATTTAGGTTTAGTATCTGTTATTGTCATTCACTTCTCATCCCTTTTCCTGCATACAATTTAGGTTTTAGGTGATCACTATTTAGGAATAGACCTAGCTTCCAGAGATTTATCTTTCGTTATAAGACAACCCACCACCTGCGAGAGTTTTCAATGTTTCAATAGGATAGCTAGATTCTGTATCTTGCTATAGGCGCGATCTTGATTGACAACAAGTATAGATCCAATTCAATTCATCATCTGCATTTTCTTGTAGGCATTCAACTACCAACTTGACCACACAATCCTTCTCGAGCTCACTCTCTTGTAAAAGTAACATTTTCCCATATAAATAGACATCAAAACATTAGGGCAATCCATTGCCTTAACCTAAACATGTTACACCTAAAATTCATCTTAGGCTGACAAAACATATTGCTAATTCCTAATCCATCATTAGTTGGTACCACTCAATCATCATTTGAATCACACATCGATTCAACAAAGAACATATGGCTGTTTCACTTTTTCTAATGAACATGCATGACTTCAAGTAATTCGATCGCAACTACCAATGTATAACCGATCCATCATAACCCATTGGTTCCACATTGCCAAACAACTTTACATTGTGAAAGATTTGCTAGAAATGACCTACATGTTATTGGTTAGAGATGAAACACAAACATTCAACCCATTCTTAATTTTCCTTCTTGCACTTCCTTTAATCAATCCAAAACATGCCTTCCTGGAAATCAAATCACTCACGATCATAGAATCATACACGTAATTGAGTAAAATCATAAATTTTGAATTTCATCTTCTTAAACATTATAGATTGGTAGACCAATCAAATCATTAACTGTTTGTTATAAATTGATCAACTTGGTTGTACTGTCATACTTCGATCTTTCATAACTTTCTCAATACTTATGTGTAGTACATACAATTGCACATACAACATCTAGAGACATCTCTGAGTCTCCTATATCAACCTCACACACTAACTCAACACACAAATGAACTTCACACTTGATTTGTATCTTGCAATATATAGAACTAAGGTCCCTGTTAAACAGTTAGTAGACAACCGTCAAATTGACATCAATGACAACACAATAACTAATCAACCAATTATCAAACATATGTTGTGACTACTCTTCAAGAAAATCTGCACTATTTATATTAATATAGTACATACTTCTTTATCCACTCAGATTATTGTGCAAGACAATTAAGAAAATTAAAATTCAAAACTTCTCAGTACCTATTAACCAATATCAGATCTAATACTTCCATTCATTCCATGTTAATTTGTTAAATTATCAATAAGATAATTCACAAAACATCCACACAAGTAACACAATAACACCAATATTTTTATTGTGGAAACCTTGGTTAGAGGGAAAAACCACTATGAGAATCAATACCCATAAATCTTTTTCACTCTTTTTGAAATACAACTTGTTAAGTTAAGAGCTTACTCTAATGTCCGGTTAGGAGCAGACCATGTTAGGATTCATTCAATTAAGGGATTTGCCTCTAGCCCTGCTAGGAGCTTTACCTTGTTATGAGGAACCTTGTAAAAGGATTTTCTAACTCAAACTAATGAGCCCCCCTTTTAAAGGAATTAATTTTAGATTTGTTAGGATCCTTCTCACCCTATTAAAAGTGATTTTGTTAGAGGATTTGGATTTGAGAACCTGTTAGGATTCACCATTGCTAGTACAAATCCAATTCAATTCATCATGTTTCAAACTTCAATGAACTATATTTTGAATTTTCATTTTGTAATTTTGTAATTCAATGTTGTGATTTCTTTAGAATCATGAATGTAGACCAATGGTCAAGTATTTATAATTTTAATATTTATCTTTGACATTTGACATTTATCAATGAACAAGCATCATAGGTTCATATTATGAAATGATTTAGTTTTACAATTATGTATATTTCTCTTATTTTTTTGTATATATAATGCATATAAATAGACACAAACAAACACACACAAACCCATAGGAACCATAATGATTTCTTTTTCATGAATTCACGAACCGCATTCTCATACCCAAACCCAAATTGACAACTTAGTTGTCAAACAAATAATACTGAGATTGTGAAGTTTGGGTCTGCTGCAACCCCTATTCACTACCAACGATAAATGACAATCGTTAGTATGGATCTAATAACAATCCCGTTATGAGTGGCAAGAAACAGTTAGCCCATTTTATGTCTATGAATGCCATAGACATTGACAAGGCTTGACAAGTTATTTAGTTGGTAGTGCAGCATAGTTGTAGATTTCATGGACTTCTAAGGGCACTGGTAATGAAAAAGGTTTTTTTAAAATTTGATGCAGTTCAGAAGGAATGTTAAGCCATGCATTAATAAATCATGTTTTCGTGAATAAATCAACTTTGCAAAGGGGATACAACTTGTTGAGGCATTAAGCATGTAGGTTGTATAAAATGGTTCTGATGATCAGGGAAAAAATAGTTTTTGACTGAATAATTTGAGAAGGATTCTAGAGGATTGTTTGGAATAAAGTGTAATGTTTCATATAATAATTTCATGTAATTTTTTGTATTTTTCTAATCATCAAAATGACTAATGGAAAATGCTACAACTAATGCAATCAAGCCCTAGCCAATAAAATGTAACTTGTGTTTTTATTTAATTCATTGAAACTGAAATGAACATACAATGGTTTTGTAATGTCCCCATCTTTTTAGCAACTAAGTGGAGTTCTTAGACTTCACGTTCTCCAAAGGCTAAGTGGAGCATAAGAGGAAATTAAATTAATTTTCTATAAAGTCATTAAATAAATTAAAAATTAAAAGATGACTTTATAATTAATTAATTTAATTAAATATTGTATTACAAGGGAGAAGCTTCTAGAGTGTGTATTAATTATTGGGAAGGGGGAAGCCTCTAGTAATTTAATTTTCTAGAAGCACAATTATTTATTGTATTGCAAGGGAGGAGTTTTTAGAGAGTGCATTAATTATTGGAAAGGGGAAGCTTCTAGTACTTGCAATTAATTAATATTTGATTTCCTTCTAGAAGGGTGTAGCGAAAGTACAAATAGAGGTGGGAGCCTCATTGTCTATCATCAGATTATTGTATCGAATGATGGTGAATTGCATTTGATAGGAACTTGGATGTACATTTGGTCTTGGCATTAGAGGACGTTCATCCTCTCTTGTAACATCTAGACCTCATTCCCTTGGGGTTTGGCCTTTGGAATACATTACTATGTATTTGATTTTATCATTTTGAGAATTAATATTATTTTAGCAGCGGTTCAATCTTCAATTTGCATAAATTCCTTCTTGCTCATGTTATGTGGGTTTAAACCTATGCAAAGACATTAAAATTGCTTTCAGCAATTGGTTTAGTTCTTGGGCATTTCCAGGGTACCCATTACAGTGGTATTAGAGCCCATTATAGATTTATCAGAGCTCATTACACTATAGTGGTATCAGAGCTATAAGTCCTGCCATCCTATGGAGATCTTAAGCATTTATGTTTGAGCATGCGACAAGGGCTTTATAATTTCTGCAATACCAGAGCAAGACAAAGTAGGAGTTCAAATTTGTAGAATGAACAAGGTAGTTCATCCGTGCAGAGGGATGTACAATCCAGTCATACAGACACAGAGGAGATATTCTTTGAACAAGACAATAGTATGGGTGACTGAAATGATAGGAATACCAGTCCAGATCAGGCTAATGTAATGTTCAGGTTACTGGGTACATTAGAGGAGGGGCAATGGATGCAACAGGAGTAGAATAGGTGAATGGATATGATGCAATAGGAGCAGAATAAGCAAATGGAAATGATGTTGTAGCTTATGGCTAGACAGATGGGCATCAATATTGACGATTTGTATGTTGCTCCTCGCTGGAGGTAGTTGATTCCTCAAGTGGGACCGAGGCATGTGGAGAGCCACCCAGCTATGATGTTGGTGATGCGGGTGTTTCAACGGAGTAAGTAGATGTGGGTTTACGCTCTAGTATTATTGATGCACAAGCTGGCGTTGAGTCATGTGTGTAGAGTCAAGAGTCCACATATGAGACTTTGTCAGGGGATGGCGATGTAGCAATAATTGGATTAGGAGAATGCAAGGAAATTGTCATATCAACAACCACTTCTATGTCAGTTGAACCATCCAATGAGGAGTTTAGTAGTATGCATGTAGTGGTTGATGTGTGTTCTAATGATGGCACACATGTTGATTATGAGTTTTCATCAACTACAAATTCGGTTCAGTTTTCTATTGCAGTAGTTAGTGTTGTTCCTATGTCCATATATTTCGATGCGGCTACACCTATTGTTGATATAGTTAGCATGAGTGCATATGGTTTGCCTGTAGCTACATCTTTTTCAATGCATGTTTGTGATGATCAGGATTCCAATCCAATATATATTATGTGGGTCATTACAGTCTGCCCTCCTTGAAATTGCTTGTCCTCAAGCAATCCAGCAACACAATGAACTCCAACCTCCACCTAGATCCCAAATGAAGTAGTATGTGACATCCTTGTGGACATTAAACCAACTGCAAATCAACATCATCAAGACCAATCACATATCCTGCAACCTAGCACCCAAAACTTGTGCTGAAGATGTAGAAGTCAGAATGTCACTAGAAGGCAACTCCGTAGAAGATCTATAAAATCTCTTCTTCCTTGTATCCACCCACATAATATATATTGGATTGGAATCCTGATCATCACCAACATGCATTGGGAAAGATGTAGCTACAAGTGAACCATATGCACTCATGCCAACTGTATCAACAATAGGTGTAGCCACATCAAAATATATGGACATAGGGACAACACTAACTGCTGCAAAAGAAAATTGGACCAACTCTGTAGTTGATGAAAACTCGTAATCAATCAACATGTGCACCATCATTAGAACACACATCAACAACTGCATGCATACTGCTAAACTCCTCATTGGATGGTTCAACTGACACATAAGTGGTTGCCGATATGACAGTATCCTTGCATTCTCCTAATCCCACTATTGTTGCATCGCCATCCCCTAACAAAGCCTCATATGTGGACTCCAGACTCTGCACACATGACTTAACGCCAGATTGCGAATCAATAATACTAGAGTGTAAACTCACATTGATGGACTCCATTGAAATGCTCACATCACCAACATCATAGCTGGGTGGCTCTATATGTGTCTCGATCCCACCCAAGGAATCAACTACCTCCTGTATTGGAGCAACATACAAATCTTCAATATTGATGCCCATCTGTCTAACCATAAGTTGCAACATCATATCCATTCGCCTATTCTGCTCGTGTTGCATCATATCTATTTGCCTATTGTACTCTTATTGCATCATATCCATTCACCTATTCTGCTCGTGTTGCATACCCTGTCCCTCCTCTAATGTACCCAGTAACCTGAGCATTACATTTTCTTAATACATTTTGTCAAACACTTTTCTCTCTATCTGGCTATTCCAAATTCCCTATAAGACCTCCATAGGATGACAGGACTTAAAGCTCTGATACCACTGTAATGGGCACCCTGGAAATGCCCAAGAACTAAACCAATTTTTGAAAGCGATTTTAATGTCTTTGCATAGGTTTCAATCCACATAACATAAACAAGAAGGAATTTATGCAAATTGAAGATTGAACTGCTGCTGAAATTCTCAAAATGATAAAATCAATTACATAGTAATGTATTCCAAAGGCCAAACCCCAAGGGAATGACATCTAGAATGTTACAAGAGAGGATGAACGTCCTCTAATGCCAAGACCAAATCTCTAACTCACACCTCCAAGCTTTTATCAAATGCAATTCACAATCATCCGATGGTAAACAATGAAGCTCCCACCTCTATTTATACTTTCCCTACACCCTTCTAGAAGGAAATCAAATATTAATTATTTGCAAGCACTAGAAGCTTCCCCCTTCCAATAATTAATGCACTCTCTAGAAACTCCTCCCTTGCAATACAATAATTAATTGTGCTTCTAGAAAATTAAATTACTAGAGGCTTCCCCCTTTTCAATAATTAATACACACTCTAGAAACTTCTCCCTTGTAATACAATAATTAATTAAATTAATTAAATATAAAATCATCTTTTAATTTCTAATTTATTTAATGACTTTATAAGAAATTAATTTAATTTCCTCTTATGCTCCACTTAGCCTTTGGAGAACATGAATGCTATAAGATGGGTTCATTACAGGTTTTGTATATTTTAATTAAATAAAATAAAATTGAGAAAGTTAAATAAGTAAACCCTATAATCAGCGATACCTTCAAATCTACTAAATAATAAAATATCAACCAGCAAATTAAACACCAAATGAACTCAGTACAACAGTTTATGGGATATTTGTTTCACATTTGTTTTACTTCAAATCATTTGGGCTTGGAATAGCCTACTTCATGTTTATATAATTAGTTTATTGTGGACTGTTATATCTAATTTTGCCATATATGAATATTAATGATCTATACTGATGGTGTTGATGATATTTTTTTTAAATTATGATTGACTATGTAATGTAGTTTTTTCCAGAATTGAATGTTTATGATTTATAACAATGAAATGAATCAACTTATTAGTAGTTTGCAAATGGCAAATTGGTAAATAATGTATTGCACTCTGCTATTTTTTTTTATAGTGCAGATGCATCTAGTGGGGTTGGTGCTGGTGGTGAAAGGAATGCACAGACATCAAATGGATGGAAAGGGGTTTTCAGTATTACATCCTACAGGCCTTACTTCAGCGTGGACACTTATGATGTGGTTGAGAGAATTTTTCACTCGCTTTATCCACACTGTGGAGACTTTGTTGACAAGATTGCCCACAACCCTGATATGTATATCCTAAAACTTCTAACTATTTTGCTAATTTTTTATTCTTAAATGCAGACGCTCCCTCCCTCCCCTCCCTGCACCCCTCCTACTTTGGTGGAGCAGTGTTTTTTTTTCCTAATTGAAAGTTAGTTATGGCTATTTTCTCTTATTTGCATTATGACTGGTGGCATTGTTCATCCAAGCATAATAATTTACCTCAAGTTATTTTTATAGAAAGTTGTGAACAAAGATCTAGATCAGTGTGCACCCACTTTGCTGCATTGTGCAAGTCAAGGCAGTTGGAATTGAATCTTTGCTTCTCTTTTAAGAGGTATATTTTGCTATATGACAAACTGATATCTCCATTTTTTTTTTATTGAAAATGAATTTTTTAATATGGTTGTGGGAATTTGCATCTAAAAAGATAAAGGGACAGCCATTTGATTAAATTTCAAACATCGTAACTAATTACATAGAGATTACCTGTGTTGTCATTCCATAAATACAACTGAAAACAAGGTGCAAACTTTGCAACACATGCTTCATTTTCCTTTATTTTTCAAATGTATTTTGTGTGCCTGCTCTTCTGAATATCAATCTGCAACAAGATGTTATTGCTTCACCACTCACGAAGGTGCTAGATGTTGATTTTATTGTAGCTGCGTGTGGAATCCGCAAACCAACACCGATGTCACAAAGGTTGTGATTATATTTGTATTATTGTGAGATAATATAATAATATTATATAATTGTTATATTATACAATAATAGAAAAATGATAATATTCATTAATAATATGTTAATTGGTGCCACTTGGAAGAGTGTTGTCCCTTGGTGAAAAGTCACCCCTCTCTCTCTCTCTCTCTCTCTTTCGTGCGCACGCACACACACACACAAAATGAGGTGTGTGGTTACATTCAATAAAAGGTAATAACAATTGAATAAATATGCAGATCAATATATCATAGTGCTTGGAGGAGACAAATATATCATCTATGGTTGGGAGGGCAATAAGGTTATTGCTTGTGGATAATTGAGCAACCTTGAAAAAACAACATGGTATCAAAGCAGATTCAAACTTCTGGGAATCTGAATGGTTTTGGTTTCTGCTGATTTCAGTGAGCCAAGACTTATCACAGGATTTATACAGATTTTTTTTGGTAAACCAATCACAGGTGCAAGTTAACGGAAGAGAAGTGAGAAGACACTTGAATCAAAAAGTGATGGAAGGGAGTAACAAGTCAGATTATTATAAAATATTAAATCACTTATTGGGAGACAATTAGTCATTGATACATTATATCAAGACAACAGCATGCTAGTGTACAAGATAACAAGGATATCATCCAATGTAATTTGATAATACTAAATGAAGGAGACATACATTGTATATGTTTCTTGTTGAAGCTTGGGTATCCATTACGGTCCAATGGAATTTTGCTGGACCAAAGAAACAGTGTAAGGAGATTCGATCGTCGAATATTTGGAGGCACCTGCTCACACCCACATGCATCTTCAATTGATCTGGTTTCTGGATGATGAATTCGATTCAATGACAAAAAACATGGAAGAGATGGAGATCATTGGAAATGTCATTGGCTGAAATGCGATCCATCGGTGGTTAGCCAAAAAACATTGGATGCTGAGACCTTCCTTAATGTTGTATGGGATATTGTTGATAATTAATACAAGAAATATGATTACCAATATTCTACAAGATATAAGTATGAACTTGATATTCTACCAAGTTCTTTAATGCCAATAAAATGTTATTGTCGTTCACATCTTTAGTGCTAACAAGGGATAAGGAGGTTGGTATACCAAAGATAACAACAATTCGCAGTCATACAAGAAATTGGCGCAACAATTTCTTGTATAAATTTATACTGGTGCATACCAAAGCTCATAGTCAAGGTTATTCTATGTGTAAGGCACCACATGTTCATCTTGGGCACAAGTTATTGTAGCAGTGATCAATTATAGCAACATTGATCATCACAGAAGCATCATGATGGCATAAACATTTAGTGTTGGGGTTATTCAAATTGCTGATGTATGCGAAGATCCAGACCTTATTTGAATGTTCATTATGGTTTATCACAGTCTTTACACACAAGAGATAAGGTATGACTGCAAATGAAGATGCCAAATGGCCAATGCTTGGTTGCTGATGCTAATCACGGTCTCCAAATGTTACTATAAGTTTGAAATAATGATGCTAATACTCATGGATGCTAATGAAATAACAGTGATTCAATCTAATACCAGCTGACATTGATATCGTGGAGCTGAATTGCCTATAATGTTGGTTGAATTGGATGTATTCATGTTCAGAATTACCAAATAAGGATGAGAATCGGTTTGCAGAGCATATTGTAGTTTATGCTCTGTGATTACTACAATTAGATGTGCCGAAGATGTTATGTTGTCTCGATTGACAGTTTGCAGTTGTATTTTTGAGTGCCAATGAGGATCAGATCCTCAATGGAATGATCATAGAGTTTGCCAGGTATGTAGTGGCTTGAAAGGAATATTGTCATGTTACTTTGCATGCTGAAGAATGGTTCGAATTGGTGCTTGAACGAAGTAATGAATTGCAGATTGAAACAGACAGACAATATGGAAGTGCGATACACAAAGGAACAATGATAAGACATTTGTTGCTGAGGAACAAATGTTTCACTGTAATGATGTCAATGGATGTTCAGTTTTAAGTGCAAACACAATGCAGTCAGAATTCTCAATTGAGTCTCCAGGAGCAAGGTATCTCCATGATTGGGACTATATGAGTGGGGTATTCTTTTGTGACAGAGGGAGCACCTATAGGATCTGCGTTGGTTAACTTTTGAGGATCTTGATCATATTGGTTTAGAGAGATTCGACCATGTCAAGATGTTTTCTCAAATGATCAGGAAACTGTACCAAACAGAAGACTATGATTTATGGATGGATTTCTATGTGTAGGCGGTTAGAAAGTAAAGTCTGCCAAGATAACTTGGGGGGGGGGGGGGGGGGGTGTGGGGTGAATCAATTATCAGATTAAAACAACTCTTATTAACCTTAATCTGAACCATGTAATCAGCAAGTGCAACAACCATTATAAGATAAACATACACAATAACACTAGATTTTTTAACTAGGGAAACCCTTGATCAGAGGGAAAACTTCGGTGGGGATGGTACCCACAAAATGATGTACTAATATATAAGTTCTTTGTAAGAGGATGGACCTTGTTAGGAGTCAATGAATAACATTTAGTACATATTAGTCCCTATTAGGAGACTTTGAATCCCTGTTAGGAGATTCCAATTGTGTTAGGAGTTGTGCCAACCCTGTTAGGAGTTGTGGAAGACAGAAGGACCCACTGTGCAAATAGCTTCAAGGGCAAGACCATTGTACTTACTTTCCAACTGGCCTTAGTACTATCCTTGTTAGAATAATACCAATAAACAACTGTCCACAAAAACTTCTTTGCCAAATATAGTCTCTCGTCAACTCATTGTGCCTTACCTGCACCAAACACTTCTCTTACCAAAAGATATTCAATATCAAGTTCACTGGATATCACATACAAGTTCGCATACTCGCATTATACATATCTCGCTTAAAATCACAATCCCACTATGTCACACTCTATCACAAGGAAAACAAATTTCCTTTTTACCAAGTCCTAAAACTAATTATTGAGTCGACCTTGAGGCTTTCCCAGCTTACAATTATAATATAGGACCACCTAAAGATATTACCATGCACGTTACATTACAATATTACAACTTTTCACAATTACAACCAAATTGTCGGCTCGTAGTTTTCATAACTCTTCACTCGATGCTCATTGGGATGTGCACATTTGACTACTGCATCTTCATCACGTCTTCAATCTTTGTACAACCGCGAACCAGATTCTCTCTGTTAGGAGATATAATCCAAACAATAGTAACCACTGTACAAGAACTCTTTCTGAACACTGTCTTCAATAAATTTTGAATAACTATCAATTGTTTTCACATTTCTGTATGCGTACTTAACCACATCATCGGGACACTTTGTAGAACACGTCCTCAATTGCGCATAGCCTTATCTTCAATCCTCAAACCATGCGATCTCAATCTCTGTCTGTTGCTCTGTCAATCACTACATAATAACATGTATGTTGACATCAATACAAACACTACCATGAATGCAACATATGATCACTGTATTATCTCTTGAGCATTGCTAGGGTACTCCTCCATAGGAATATCAATAGCATTCATGCAAAATAGGCTGGAAGGCTTTAATGCGGATATCTTGGTTGTGATATTCATGGATACTTGCTTGGATTCAGGAGCATTCAAGAGAAGAGCTTGATGCATCTTGTGTGAAAGTTTTCTTGTTGAAGAATAAAGAAACGACTTATTGCCATGAGGTTGAGTTGGTGGCATAAATCTAGATTAGTTTCTTCAAGGAAGAATAATTAACATTCAGAAGGAGCCTAACAATCCATCAAAGGCATCCTTTGACAAGGAAGTTAGAAGGTTGATATCAGATTCAAAGGGAGTCTGACATTTCATCATAGATAACCTTGGACAAGGAGGAAAAAAGGTTGATATTAGAGGGAGCTCAATATTTCATCAAAAGCAACCTTGGATAAGGAGTTAAAAAAAGTTGATGTTTGCTTAATGAACTCTTGTAATGTTCCCTTTTGGAACATTAGAAATATTGGTCTTATTTTATGCAATATTAAATTGACTCCGAGACATAGGCTCAAAATATTATTAAGGTTGATTTAATGTTATATAAAGAACAAAGGGGCAAGGAGGAACAAGACGAAATACCTCAGGGAAGTTAAAAAGCCACAAGGGAATAAGAAGAAAACTAGAGAGGAGCCAAATAGTCTCAGGATTGTGTATTAAAAGAGGAAAGAAGTTCATTGTTGGTATGCCTGGTTTTATTATTCAGTTCAGTTTCTTCTCTTGTGAGAATCTCAGAAAGCTTCAGCTTTCAGCTAGTTGGAGGACATAGCCCCTTATGCTAGCAGACAGTGGACGCAAACCCATTGTCCCGGGGAACATCATTTCAGGTGTTTCAGTAGCGCTTAAAGGTTCTTATCTTAGCATTTCAATCTGACCGTTAAATCTGTATTTAGGATTGGGGTTTTGTACTGGTTATTGTATTGCTGTTGTATAATGCAATAACGTGTTTGGGAGTGTTGGAGGACTACTGGTTTTATCCTACTAATTTGTAATACATTTTCATATGCTTGAATCTTTAATATCATTTTGAGGCAGATGGATTTATTTGGGAAAATACTAGTTTCTTATTGTTGTTCGTATTATATCTGCCTATGCTTGGAATTTTGAATATTATTTTGAAAGGAATTGGATATTAATGGGTGAAGAATTTTCTGGTTTAAACATCATATTGTATTCCATTTTCCTATTCCTGAGTTGAATATTATTATTAAGAAGAAGCTTGTTAAACATCTATCGGCTATTGTACTGTATTCATTTGTGTGGAACACATCTGCAAGGTTTTAGTTCTGTTTATTCTGTTTTAAAGATAAATCAACAAATATCCGAGATCAAGATATTATAGTGGTATCAGAGCAAGTGCATCTTGCCAGCCTGTACAGTCATTAATTTACAGATTGGGGATAGAGTTTGTCTTTTACATTCTCTCTTACATTACTATGAGCTGGTTTAGTGGTGATTTTGCAGACTGTTGGTGAAATGGAGTATTGAATGGCTGTAACTTGTTATGGTATTTCCAAAAGATGCAGTTGTAGGCTTATAGGAATGTCTACCGCTATCTGGGAATCCTCAGTTTACTGAATGTAAAATTAACAGGAGTTAAGTTACACATAGGGGCATGAAGACTTCATTGCTTAAATCTTAGCTTTCAACTTGGGTATGACATACTATTGGTTCCTTTGTGAGTCGTGGTAAACCTGTAACATACCAGTTATGTCAGATGTAGTTGTATTTGAATGTTGGTCATCAAATATTGGTAGCGGCAAACTTTTCTCCTATCATGTGTTAGAGCAAAAGTTACAGAATCGCATAATATTGGGTTTGAGGCAAGTAGTAGAGTCTATACATCATGTTGAATTGTGGGGAGGAAAATAGTCAATGTTGTTCATCAAGCCTTCTTGGGTATCCAAGGTGAATAACGGATGAAAGCACTCAACATTGTGAGTGAAGTTCCTCATATTAGGAGTCTTTAGACAGTGGACGACCACCTCCATCTACATCAACATACTAGACTTCTACGACAAACCAAAAGATACATCTGCATGTGTATTTCCAGCGTATGTTTCCAATAATAATGAATTAGTTGAGAGGTTGGGCCGAGAAAGATTGTATTATCATTAATATTTCTTGTGGAATCATTTGAGTTGTTCCAGGTGTACAGGTCTGGTTGGAAATAACAATAGCTACAAGAGCAATGGAAGTCACAGCTACAAGTCGTCGAGAGTTGTGACTGATTACTGCTGGCAGATAGGAACACTGCCCAAGATGAAGTCACGTAAATAATTCCCCCCTCTCATGGCAGCATCAGGACAGGAGATCTTCAGCAATAGTTTTTCAGCAACGTGGAGTGGAGACAGGCAACCAACAAAGCATATTCATTAGCAAGAACCCAGCAAAATTGAGCCTAGCCTTCTGAATCGATAGGGTAGTGCATTAGATTACCTTCCAATCGTAAAGGAAAATATAACGATTTCTGCCTTTCCATGAAAAGTTTATCTTTGGGAAGTGCATTCTTCATCACTATTAGAGATATTTACAGTCGTCTGTAATTACGACAAAGCCCACAACAGTAACAAATCCCTGGAAATCATTGTTGTTCTTGGAACGGAAGAAGATATGCATTCACGGTGACGAGTGGTTCCTTGGGAAAGATGTTATGTATAGGCTCATTTAACAATGGACGGGTGTTGGGCCTAAATCTTTTGAAATCATCAGATACTTTTAGAAGTCGTTCGACAATTACAAAGGGAATAAACAGGCAGGCAATACCCAAAACAAACTTTTTCTCTTCAATTGTCGGCATTCTCCAAATTAGAGACCGGGTCTGTATGTTCATTCCTTCATAGTTACGCAGTTGTTCTCTTGTTTGAAAATATCGAGAAGAACAAAAGGCACGCATAAGAGGGAAAGTGTATGATCATTTTTTTGTATCACGTCTTTTGCAGGTTGGAAGAACTTGAGCTGTTACATCTCAAACATCGCCGGATTTTAGAGAGCCGTCTATTGCGAAAAGTCAGTCTGAGGCCACCTGTCATGAAGCATTGCTTGGCTATTGTACTAGGTAACAAAGATTATGGGTGTCCTATCTGTTTCGTTCAAATTTTTGAATTGAGTGTTGGTGACGGCAATCGGGTGGGACGTCATTACTATTTAGAATCCGTCTGCAAGAAGTAAGTTCCTCAACAAGTAGTGACGGTTTATGAAATGTTGATAATTGCGAGAGTGAGTATGATTGCACTTCAAAGAAGGTTTAACCATTAATCAATATTTCCGTAAGGGGCCCAACAACAGGGTGAGCATCACGAATTAGATTGGACAACGGCAAGGTATTTAGGCTATCAAGGGTCTTCCCTTCTCACCGCAAATAGGAAGCCGATTGTGATATAACTTATGCTAGAGCAAATGGAGTTCATATGATGTGTTGATGCTATGTAATGCCCTGCTCGGAGATCCTTGGAAACAAGGATTCAAATCAAGCCAAGATATATATATATATATATTTTTTACAAGTATGAATGCACAAGACAACATCATACAGGGATCACAAAGATCGCAACGGAAGACTACAACACAATCCCGACAACCAACGAATCTCCGAACGCCACTACCCAACTGACACACCCAAACAAAAGCCAACAACCACCACAACGAGATGAGGGCACAAGAAATGACCACTCAACAACAAAACACCAAGCTGGGGTACAATGCAGAATCCTGAAATTTGGCTAAGCCTGAAATCCTGAAGCCCTGAAAATTGGCTAAGTCTGGATTTCTGAAGCCTTGAAATTTTCTAGAATCCATAACTTATCTCTAAGAGGTCTGAAACCTATCTCAAATGATTTGTCGCATATATTAAAATATATTTTAAGTATAAGTTGACGTAAATATACGTCAACTTATACTTAAACGATATATTTTAAACCCCAAGAGACTAAAACAGAAACACGAAAACTCAATTTCAAGAGAAACCGACAGAATTCAAAATGCAACAACATAGGGTCGAAGAACGCCCAAAAGGGTATCCAAAACCACTCTCAAAAAGATCGGATCACGAAGAAAAGTGCCCGCTGATGGCACGCGCAGGTTTTTCACAAAAATCGTGCGACACTTTTTACTAAGGGAGGGCGACACTTCTCCCTTACTGAGTGCGACACTTCTCAAGAAGGTGTGCGATATTGGAAAAGTATCGCGCGACATTTCTCATAAAGCCGTGCGACACTCTTCCAGTGTCGTATGACACTTCTCTAGTAATACATGCGACACTTTACAGTCTCGTGCGACATTCTTTCTATGGGCGTGCGATACTTCATTAGTGTCGCACAATGCTGAACAAATGTCGCCCATAGAAAGTAAAAACACTTCCAGAACTCAAAAACGGGGAAAAACCAACAAAAGAACCTCCACACCGGGGAGTACCGGATCCACACGAATTGAGGAATGAACACTCGAGTGCAAGAACAACCCAGAATAAAGAACATCAAACCATCTAAACTACAGCAGCAAAGAACACACTGAAAATAAACATCGCAAAGAACAAAAGCAACATCGCAATGTACATAAATACATCTCAGGAACAAAACAACCAAACTAAGTACGCGGTTCCTCCCAACCGTCAATAGCATCATAAGACCATCGTGGGTCCTAGCCATCCCCCGCGCGTAACATCCCAAGCCACCGACCAAATCGTCAGTACTGTCGTAATAGGGACGTCACTACTAAAACAGGCACAATAATAGCATAAGAAAATCTAACATGCTAGTGATAACGCATAAGATAATCCTACAGTAGATAACATCACCTATCACATGCTAAACAGCAGTAAGCAACAGATATACTACTAAAGCAAATCACATCATCTAATCATATGCTAAACATCATAATAAAGGAATGCGTCAAGTAAAATAACATCATCTAAACATGATATACAAGCATAAATCACAAGAAAGCATAAATCACAAGAAAGCATACTTCAGAACCCGAAGTACCAAGTGAAGACATCCAGCAACGGTCGCACGAGGACAAAAGATCGTCTCTTTACACCGATCCCTAGCAGTGGTAAAGGTAGCTATGCCTCCCAACCACGTGGCACCCGTAGGTCCACACCCGCCGTGTTGATGGAGATAATGATCCAACCACAAACACACATAAAGCACAACATCCAAAGCTAACACTCACGCCAGACAGTATGATGGCTGAACCAAGAACCTAAGACAATGCAAGGAGTACAGGTCCTGGTCAAACACTCAATAGGCTACTATGTAGGGGCTGACATCCTGGAGAGTCGCTTGGCATCAAAAAGCCCAAGCTCGGATCGTGTGTCCTCAAACTTAAATGGGTGCTCACACATTGTGTCCTCGAACTTAATCGGGTGCTCACACATTTTACTTATCTTAAGTTTTATTAACAATCACACATTTTATTTAGTTATCACTTATATAAAGCTTCCTCTGCCAACCCATGACGCCATGATCGTCAGGCTGCGAAATAGAAGCCCCCTCCAGATGCTACCCTACCCTACCCATGCTCATCCTACAACAAGTGCTCGTGGGCATGCATACTCCCATCCCAACCCCAATGATCATAACTTTTGGCAAATCCACGGAGATCGGGCCTCGCAAGTCACCCAACAAATGTACGCGCACGTACTCGTGTGTGGTGCACCACCATCACGAAGATCATAACACAAGGACAGGAATGAGAACACAATGTAAAGAAAACACCCAACTGAAAGCAACACGGGAAGGACGGATTCTACACGAATCCCAAAACCAATAAAATCATACATCATGAAATCACTCAACCGGCCTCAATCCGAGAGTATGGATTCTACACGAATCCTAATGATGCAACAAGACCAAAAGTCATGAACTTACTCAACCGACCTCAATCCGAGAGTATGAATTCTACACGAATCCTAGCGTTCACGAAACAAAAGCAAAGGTCCAACAAAAACCATAACAGGTATAAAATCACTCAACCGAACACGTCGGGAGTACGGATGCAACACGCATCCCAATGCAACAAAAAGGTGCAAAAGTGGTCTGACTGATATCCAAATGGATCATCAAGGTCAACGACCCACATTGTGCCAAGAAAAATCGAGAAAACGGGGCGGCACGCAAAACGAGGTAAAAACCCCAAAAATTTGGAAAACTTCAAAATTAAAACCCATTTGGCCTTTGGGTTCAAAAACCCCAAAAATCCAAAAATAAATGGAATCGGACACCATATGCAAAAACGGCCAGCATAACGGTGTAAAATCCCAAACCCTCATCCCAAAAAATAGGGAAATGTTCATACCCGCCCAACCGGGTAGAACTAGCACACAGAAACGGAGGGGAACACTAGTTCTCAGCCTCCAAACAAATGGCTACCAAAAACAGGAGTTGAAATGGAGTAGAAACAATAAAACGGGAAAGCCCTACCTCACAGCCAAAAGGGCAAAACAGGAATCTGAATCATAAAATAAATATCCCGCAGAAGTAGCTGAAAATTGCGGCAATCCAAGGTTTCCCCGAGCTGATCCAACGAGCCCAACCTCATGATGATCCCACGCCCGTAGCTCCCACAACGAACAAAGCAGTAAATCCTCATGAAGAGGATTTTGGGTTTTACTCTCCAACTTTCCAATTTGAAAGTGAGAAGTGAGGAATTAAATTCCTCTTTGGATACTTATTCACTTTTCGGGTGAATAATTGATTAGGGCATTTAACCAGCCAATCTAGTTAAACCCCAAATCGACCCAAACGAAAACAGGCTATTCCTATAAATAGGAATTCATTTATGGCAAAGCTGCCAAAAATTAAAATAAAACAATTAAAAAGCCCGAAAACCCAAAAACACATAAATCTCCTTAATAACTTTCGCGACAATGCGAACCTCTAAATGCACAGACACGCTTACTGGTCTAATCACATAATGCAAATGAGTTCGGATTTAGTAATCACCGAAAGGTTTAAATTAAACATTTAATAAAGGATACGTCGACCATACAAGGACGACATTGGTAAAATATGAAAGGCTGAATCACTAACTCCATGTGCCACTGCCAGGGATATAATCCTGCACACTAAACAACGCGATCAAGTGCAATTGCATATAATAACATAGCCGAAGCAATAAATGCATTAAATCACCTAATTTAACCATTTATTTAATTATATTAAAATAATCTATTTACATCACTCACATTCGCATAAAGCATAACAACGCAGGAATGAAGTAAATAACCATAGCATTAAATCCATCACATAACAAAATCAGAGGTATGTCCAAATACCAGATAACCAGATATCATCATAAAACACACTGTCATCATATAACCAGATGTCTAATGTCTATGATACTAAAATCAAAGAGTAACATTTGACCCTCGGGTCCTCTCAAATATAAAACATAGCATGAGTAACAAATATCTCTCTAATCAGAAATATAACAAGGTAAATGTTCGCAGCACATAACCAAATAATCTCACATGAACAATGCATTTAATTACTTACGCATTTAATAATGATTGTTTACTCTGCATTAAAAAGGCATTTAAAACACATAAGTAAACACAGTCGAAAACATGACTAACCACTGCTACAGGAACCTAGTCCCGTGTAGCATGGTAAAAGAACATAGTGCAATCTTTGCACACATCTCAAGGTAATCATGGAACAACCTCATGATACAACATCGATCCTGGTAACCACTGGCACAAACCTCAGTGAACCAAAAATCACATCATAATCTCAAAGATCAGTCAAAAGCATAAACAAAGCAACTGATACAGAAACATAAATCCAAACACCTCAATGGTGTAGACCATTCAGGGTCACAATCATGATCCATCACAACAAAAGATCATCAAGGTCGCATCCATCAGGACGACTTACAAAAGTCAAATGGGAGAGGCACTACATGCTAACCTACTGTAGGTAATAGGCCCTAAATTGCAGGTGTGTTAAGACAGTAGCAAGGTGTAGGAAGTTGTGGGAGGCTGCAGAGAATTTTGGGAGCTCCAAGTCATTACACGGGTGTCGACAAACTACACCAGTAGACCTATCCTCCATGGAAGACATAGGAATTCTCTACTGCGTGCACCTCTTGCCGTCATTACTTAGAAGACCCACTGCTGCTCTTTAGTATCAATTATCTATTCGCATATTCAAAAATCTGCATATTACCATTGCCATATTTTGGAAAAGATATAAAAACTGTGGAATGGCACTATTCATGAAAATATTGCACGTTAGATTCAACAATAAGAAATCAGGGATTTAATGATAAAGCAACTCCATCCAAGACAACACATGGTGGAATAAAGTATTTGGGACATATCAAACAGATAGAGATAAAGCTTCAATCCCAAAATTTCATTACATTCTAACAAATAGGTTCTCAACATAGAGTGGTATTGTCCAAAAGGATTTGGTGACAAATTGGTGTATCATCAACACATTTAGTGTACGTACCCGGTGGATAGAAGTTACTGATTGCAGATTGGTAAAGACTTGAAAAGCCAACAAAAGGTTAGATAACTATTGAAGAGCTGATTATTGCTCGAGGAGACAGTTTTTGAAAGCTACAACTTATAGAAGTTGAGCTTGAAGATATTATTGCTTAGTCACAAATTCCCACATTCATGTTTTCATTACCCAACTAAAGAAGTTCTTGATACAGGTGGAAAAAGTAATCTAAGTGAAGGCGTTACAGAGGATAACAAGTAATATTGCAGGCTTGGTAAACTGACTCGGAAGAGAAAGAAAGTATTGAGTAATTATTATTTCAGAAAATACAGGATTTGGATAATATCAAGAAAGCTTCTATGAGGCCACAAAAGCAGTTGTTCGGAATTTAGATTCCGTTATAAAAATTGAAATACTCAATATTTACAAGGATTATCAAAGACTCCCTAACTGAATTCAGAATGACCTATAATTTAGGGATTAAATGGATTTTTATCTCGAGCAGCTAAATATGACTGATATGGCAAAATGAAAGTATCTGGAGTTGGCCTATGATCTTTTTGCAGGCGAACAACACATAGGGGTGTATGAAGAAATTTTGATAGACCAGAATTATCTTTTGGATGATCTTGAAATAGAAGAGCAGACAACTGCCAGAGATGGGCAGCCTTCTTGCGATCACACAGTAGATGTTACGCGAGGTACAGGTTTCTTCATTGGTGACTTGGAGGTGAGCTTTGTCAAGCAGAATAATGAAACAGATTGCACACAAGGTAGTAGCAGTTTGGGACCTTGGTATCATAAACCATATACTCATGATACTTAGAACATGAATTTAGAGGAACAACCTAAGATGTCACTGCAAAACAATGAACAGTTTCAACAGGAAGATAATGAAATGCATGTCATACAGAATCAACTAAAGGTTAGTGAAGACATGGTTGTGGCATCCTCGGTGTAGTTTGATAGTACCCACGAGTTGGTTGAGCAGCTCCACAGGAAGGTCCCAAGGGAAGGGGAAAGTGACTAGCATGTGGCCGAGTTACGAAAAGTCAAAACAACTCTCAAGACTATGAAATCATATTACCTATATCTGTTGTCCGACAGGGATTATATTCTTAAGGTGGCTGAGATTTATGCAACATAGTCAAATAAGGAAAGGGATGAGATTGAGGATCTCAGCAGGACTCTTAAGAATGTTCGAGAGGCACTGAGTGAAACTCAGTTATCTTTACTGGGAGCAAAAAAAAAATCAAGCTCATGGAACACTCTCGAAAACCTGAGAATAGGATGAGGCAGTAGTTCTTCCAGGAAGTCATTGACGAACTTGAGAGCATTTAGCAGATGTATGACTTGGATAGCTGCCCCAAACGGTTAAGTAGCAAAACTTCATAACACTTTCAGCTTGTTGACAATCCTTTTTTTGAAGTTGTTGCTGATTGGAAGTCCAACAATCCTCTTTTTGTGTTAAATGAAGGATCATCACTTGTTTGCAATGAAGAGGAAGAGTTTGATTTCAGACTTTGGGATCTTGGCTTAGATTTTAGCAGTGAATCCTGATCTCAGCAGGGGAATGATGAATCGACTTTTGTTGTTTATCATTTGATCAGTCCCAACATAATTTTCTGATTTCATTCCATTCAAGAGTTGGGGGAATTTTCTTCATCAGCCTCTGAACAGTTCTTGGTGGAGTATTTTTTGAGGTTTGTGGGTAGATTTTCAGCATCTTTCACACTCATAGCACCTATGCATTTGAGAATTCTCCAAGTTTATGTCGACAGTATGAATTTTGATGTCCATGGAATGATAGTTTAAGCTTTTGAGCATTTCATTTCTTACATCATCCGCTTAGGTTAGGTCTTCACATTCTACTAGATTATACATGGACCTTGGATATATTTCTATCTCATCATAGCAGCGAGGCAACATAATAGAGTTTGGGATCCAGGTGTTGGCAGATTGTATCTATGGTTGGACAAAGATTTTATTGTGGACTTGGTGTTGATTAGTGTTGATTGGTTTACAGGTATAGGTGCTGAGTTTTTTTAGAGAGTTATATAGGATCCAAGGATCCGGTTGAGAGATAGATTGTAGAGAGACATTTTCCTTCGTAGTATCATCAAAATTGTTTTCAGTTTGGATTTTAGGGCTGCCTGTAGACTTGTATGGGATCTTGGTACTAATTTCTTGAGGACAAGCAATTTTAAGGAGGGGAGATTTGTAATGTTCCCTTTTGGAACATTATAAATATTGAAGTCTTATTTTATGCAATATTAAATTGACTTCGAGAGATAGGCTCAAAATATTATAAAGGTCGATTTAATGTTATATAAGGAACAAAGGGGCAAGGAGGAACAAGAGGAAATGCCTTAGGGAAGTGGAAAAGCCACAAGGGAATAAGATGAAAACCAGAGAGGAGTTGAATAGTCTCAGGATTGTGTATTAAAAGAGGAAAGAAGTTCATTGTTGGTATGCCTGATTTTATTATTCAATTCAATTTCCTCTCTTGTGAGAGTTTCAAAAAGCTTCAGCTTTCAGCTAGTTGGAGGACGTAGCCACTCATGCTAGCAAATAGTGGACGCAAACCCATTGTTCCGGAGAACATCATTTTAGGTGTTTCAGTAGCACTTATAGATTCTTATCTTAGCGTTCCAATCTGATTGTTAAATCTGTATTTAGGATTGGGGTTTTGTACTAGTTATTGTACTAGGTTTTGCGGGTATGATGAATACCAAACCTCTTGTCACCATCCATAACATTGAAAATTGAATCACAAAATCAATTTGACCATCTTTGAAGTAAGCACTGATCAAAATAAGAATTGAGCCCAATTCCTACAGGCTCAGTAGAGAAGCTTCAACCAACGCATCATATAACAATCACTATACTTCAGTAGTGATTCAAAATAAATTTTAAGAATTAATTCACAATACCTCAATTGTGAATTACCAAGCAACTCAGAACAAAATCTCATATTTGAATCTACAATACTTCAGCTATAGATTCAATGGAACAACTCATAATTCAGAGCCTTATACTTCAGCAAGGGTACAAACATTAGAACTCAAAAAAAGCCACAAAGGCAACAAAAGAAAATAAATATTCAAGCATTGCTTTTTTAACAAATGGGCTTGTATTTATAATCTCCATATGCTCTTTTTGTTGCCAAAATGTAACTTCACTCAAGAAGCTTCACCACACAAAATTTATTAGAAGCTTCCATTAGATTCTTTCACTTGACTTAGCTTAACTAATTAAAAAATGGCTTTTTCCAATGATAACTCAACTCTCAACTTAAGTGAAATTATGAAGTGAAATTATAACTTTATAATAAGCCATTTAATAAATTAATAATAATTTGGCCACTAAAATATAATAACTCCCAAAATACTCATCATTTAAATATGCTGTTCGAAATAAAAGTCATACTTATTATTTCTCCATGTGACCAAATACACTTTTTAAAAATAGAAAGTGTCCATCTCAATCAACACCCAACTTATCACAAATAGTAAGTACACAAAACTAAGCCCAAATGAAGTCCAATCTGAGCCAAACAAAGACCAACTTGTAGCCTACTGAATTGTGGAGAAGACAACACCCTCCCAAGTGAAGCCACTGCCTCAGAAGACTCTCTATCCACAATAATTAGCTTACGAGGATCACAATAATAGGCTAATCCCTGAAACTCCAATGCTGAGAAAAATGGGGACATTACAGGATTCCTCCCTAACTAAGAGGGAGTGTTGATTGAATGTTTTGGCACTTAGTCTAGAATCGATTGATTGGTCATGTTTTGATATAGTTCAAAAATAGTTCTAGAATTGTAACTTGGCAAAAACTTTGTATGCCATTATCTTGAGTGAGACTTTTTTTGTTTTATCTGTATAGGTGTAGAGAGAAGTACAAAATATCCAGTTATAATTAGCCACAATAAAGGTACTGAAAAGTCAGAAATTCTCAATGAGTTTGAAGGAAATGGTGTTAAAGCAATATGCGAATGGAATCAGACAATTGGAAGTGTATACAAAGGGTGAAGAATATTAAGAAGAATATCAGGTAAAAGGGAAGCAAATAGAGCACAAAGATGTTGTAAATTTTAAATTACGGAATTGTTTTCCCTAGATACCAAAGAAGGATGGCTGATCAAAGCATGCAAAATCTTGTCATAGAATCATATTCCTATTCTCAGTTAGGAGACACAAAACAACCATTATGTGAATGATAATGAGGAACTATATTCTTTCCTCCCTCCTAGGGACATGTCACTGACGCCAATTGATTTGGTGAAGCTGAAGGGACCTAATTTGTCCAAGAATTTTCAATATGGAATTATTTTTGGCAAAGTTCACTACCAGAAAATTATATTTTTCAACATGTATATTTTGATAATGTCTCGGATCTTGAAGATTCAGGCCTTCATGGTCCTTTAGATTTACATTCCTTTTTGTCCATGTAGAGTTGCAACTGCTGCATCCTACTCTTTGGCCAAGTTATTCTCTTGATTGTAATTAGTCAACAATCTAATAGCCAAATTAAAAAAAACCAATCAACAATCTAATAGCCAAATTAAAAAAAATCAATCAACAATCTAATAACCATCTTTTATACAATCGATAGAAAATCTAGTAATCAATATTTTATCTAGTTAAATAACTTATTTATAATTTGAGAGCACTAATCTGGTGCAGTAACTTTACCTTTTATCATGCCATTTTCATCCTCAGTGGAAACCACTAATTATTTTTATTTCGCTTTATATCTATTATGATCTTATCTGCTTCATTGAGATTCTGTTTGTTTCCTTGAGGTCTCTAGCCAACTGTCTTGGCTCAATGTTTTGTACTTCATCTTTTTCTTTATATGTTGTTCTCAACAAGCTTTATTGACCGTATCAGTAGTTCTATGTATCTAAGGAAAAAGTAGAGTTTTTTGTCTCTTACTAGCAAACATCATCATATTTTCACATCTGCCTTTATTTTCTTGATTTTTATGGGAGTGATATCCTAAACAAGGTGAACACTCTTCCTTTGGTGGCTTTTACTCCACCATATTTCTGGTAAATGTTGTGTAAACAAGTGTAGCTGGACGGATTCTATAACATGACATATACTTAGTTCTTTAGCCTTTTACAATGCTATGCATAATATAAGCAGTAAGTTACAGGGGGTTACACTTGAGCAACTGTAACATAGCAGATCTTGACATTCTGGACTTTATTTATATGTTACATTTGTCTTCATTGGATAGTGATAGCAAATTCTGTAGTGAAATGGACTATTCTTAACGATTGCTTTATTTTACCATAAAATCAATCTTGAACATGGGAACTGCATCAAAAATTCACTTGTATCACTGTAGTTACTAAGGCTCATTGCACTTCATTATTAATAATTTTGCATGCAATATGTCTCTTTAGTATAGATTATATTCATTTCACTGAAGATTACATACATTACATGACATAGTGGGGCTAACATTTGCAAATTATATTTATAACTGTGCATATGAGAGAAGTGATGGAGGGTCATATTCGAGTGCATGACTTATTAAAATTGATGTAGGTATGGACCTATATTGATCTCTACAACTCTAGTCTTCTTGGCAGATGTTCTTGGAAATTGTGCATCCTATTTATCTTTTAAGCCAAGCACCACTGATACAGAATGGGTTTATAATATCAATTATGTGAGCCTGGCTGCAGCCATATTCTATGCATATATAGGCCTCGTACCAGTGGGATTCTACTTTTTAAACCAATTCTTGGGCATACCGTCAAGCTTAGTGCAGCTTTGGTGTTTATATGGTTACTCTCTATTCATCTTCATTCCTGCTTCGGTATGCATACACTTGACTTACATAGCCTAATGTTAACTCTGTTTGGTATAAACAAAAACTAATTGTTTTATTTTTGATTTGGCAGTTCCTCTTGCTCATCTCAATGGAAGTTTTCAAATGGATTGTCATTGCTCTTGCTGGCTTGGAATCAGGTTTTTTTGTTGGTCACAGTATGCAGTCTCAAATAAAGGCTCACAGCAATAATTGGACAATACCAGTTTTTAGTTCATTTTTTCTACAGCTCTGCTTAGCACTGGTCATCAAGTTTTGTTTTCTTGCATGAATGTCGAAGTTCTGCTTCTCTTTTTCATTTTTGTATGGCTCTACTAAAGAACATTGTTGTGCTGTAAAAATATGAAGTTTTATGTCTATTGTGCCTGCTTCTTCAATATTTTTTTGAAAGAAGGAAAATAGCAGCGCAATATGTGAGTGAGACGTAATTGTTCTTAATATCAGTGGAGAGTTCATTGCACAGTGGTGTCCATAATTTATAAGCATTTAATTAAAGCGCAACATCCCTATTATGGGTTTCTGTTTGATGTTTAATGTACTGTCTTAAGATGAAGTAGCTCACCTTTTGGAAGTATTCTCTCATCGTTTGATGCATTTAAATGATAGGTTCTGTAGTTAATGTTTATTGGTCCGTTCTAATGAAAACTTATCCAGTTCCACTTGTATCTATTCTGAATGCTAGGGCCAATTCCTTACCATTTATTTTTGGTTTCTGAACACCTGGGAGTGGTGCACCAACTCATCCCTACACAGACATACCTAGCATGGCACATTCACATGTCTCTAAACACTCGTCTGCCATAATTGCCCGAGATAAAAATCTAAAAACATTTTTCCTTCACACAGTTCCCCAAACAATAGTTTCATGAACATTTCAGTCGTAATCCATTTTCGGTTATATTTATATTATTTTATTGTTTTATTAAAATATCGTAGGAATAACTACAATTATAGGTATCCAGGCAGAGACCATACTAAGGGGTTGGGGTGAATGAAAAGTCGTCTATTCCTAACTAAATGAGCCGGCTTTTATTTTTGGCAGTAAATTGACTTCTGTAAAATACCAGAAAGGCTTGTAAATAAGTGACTGATGTGAAGGATATCATATTGTAATTTGTTCTCTGTTGGATAATAAAGAAATGAAACAGATGATTATATCTTGTGTGGATGTAGTTCATATTGGGTGAACCACATTAAATTTCTTTGTTATTGTATAATTTGTATTTTTTTTCATATTTAAATGATTTTTAACTTGTACATTCTTTTATTCTTTTATTCATTATTTAAAGATTTCATTTATCTTTAAATGTTTAATTAATTTTTCAGCTAATAATTTTAGCTATTTTTAGTTAGATTTTATTTCTTGTTTGATTGTATTGTTTTAGCATAAATTCATTATTATATTTATAATACAATTTTCACATGTTTAAAGATAGGGTTATGAGAAGAGGTACAGTTGCAATGAAACTCTCAATTCCCAACACCATTGGAGTTACTATCACTGGCATCTTCAACATTTCTAGTAGAATCACATACTTTATTAATGAGACAAAATGATTCACTAATACCAGTTTCTAACCCTTGATCTTCACTAGCATTTTCAAACCCTCCGCTATATGAAAGACACGATCCAGACATGTTAGATACTTTATACCAATCTTGTGCAAAATTAAAATGTTCATCATGTGGAAGTAGTAGTTTCCCACTCGGGATGATTCAAACAAAATTTGTGCATGTGGATCATTATCATTTCACAACAATAGACTTAGTCCCCCTCTTGTGAAGAAGTTTTTGCATAACACCCTTGATGGGTACCTACTTCTGAGATATCCATATTGAGCTCTCCTCGTACATGCATATAGAAATTACATCCTAGTAACATTCCATAGGAGTTGGGAACATTTGTTACCAAGAGTTTCATCTTGATCTTGTTTGGAAAAAGATGCAAATGTAAATTGTGCATCTTTGATTTGTACTATGAGGAGCACTTATTTGTTTTCCATGGAGTAACATTGATCGATTTTTTTTTTGTTAAGGTTAGCCCAAACACATTTGCCACTTTGATATGCATTGTGTTATTAGAGGCACCTGAATCAGTAACATTGAGGTTAAAATCATTTGTCAACAAGCAAATATAAAGGTTCTCCATTTCTAGGAACATATGAAGATATAGTAACCAAATTATTGGGCAACGTCTTAGGATTAGGAATAATTTGTCTACTTTGGGAAGAACTTTGTATAGAGTGGGTTTCTTTCACATATGTAACAAACTTCTCAAACTAGTTTGGATTAGCTTTTAAATATTATACCTTAGGTATTTGAATTTTGGTCTTCTTTGCATGATCAATAATATTAGAGACTTTAAAATCATTTTCTAATGAAGATGAGAAACATTCAAAATGGGGTTTTGGATTTGATTCCCTTCATCTAGGCACATTTGAAGAAATATGAGGATTAGGTATACTTGTTTGTTCATAGTAGTGTCCTTTGTAAGAATTCGTAAATGAGTCTTTTTACAATGGTAATCAATAGTTGAAGAGCAACCTTTACTTTAGCTCCATTTTTTGGATGATGAAGACGACTTTTGGAAAGAGCGAACACAACATAATCTTCGCCATGAGTTTCCACTGATTTTGAAGAATCTTCAAAATGCACATACTTGATAGGAGTTGCTAGTTGCATCTCCTTTGACGATGAATGTTCACTTTGATTTGTCTCATAATGTTCCATTGCTACATTTTGTGGAGTAGATTCAAGGACAATTCTCTTTGGTGTGAGAGGAAGCTTAGCTTGATTCTTTGTAGCATAATTGTTAGCAACATTCGGAAAGGTTCTTCGAGGAATATTCTTGTGTAGAGCAGAGAATGTACCTTAATATTTGCCTCTTTAGAGCAAGTAACTCATTTGCCCGCTTTTGCTCTATGGGACTAGTGATGCCAAAAGTAAAGGGTTTTGAAGAACTCCTAGATCAATTTGAGTCTCTTATTATCTTCCTAGCAATGACCAAATTGTCTTTAATCTCTATTGCAAGATTTTGTGCATCTACAAGAGTAGTTAGGAACTTAGTTATGTGTTGATAAAGACACACATTAGGTTCTCAATTGTAAGGTTGGCAACGTGGAGATCTTGTTTGCCAACTTATTGAATTTGGCAATGAACTTACACATTGGCTCATGTGAGTCCATTTGTCTCAATTGAGCCAATAAGGAATGCACATCTCAATTACTTTGAATCTCTCTTCAAACTTTGCTCAGAGGATATAACAATCAATAGTGGTTTGTGGTGCAAGTTTGTAGAACTAATCTGCAACAATACCCTATAAAGTTTCAATGAATAATGTCATTAAAACATCTCATATTCCACTCCAGGAATTCTACATAGTAAAAGTCCTTGATGTGTTTGCTGGGATGTTGCTTCACATCTCCATAGAATTTGGAAAAATCCTTTCTTAAACCATGCAGAAGGTCATGAATGGGTGGTGTAAGGTCTAAAACACCAAAAGCAATCACCCAAGGATTTTTTGCATCCATTCTTTTGAGAACAAATGGAATAGTCGGTTGTAGAATGAAATTTGAAACCTTACTTGGAATAGGCTTCTTCTTGGATGGAGGAGAACTTGTGGTACACTTAAGATAAGGCTTTGTAGTCAAAAGATCAAACTTAGCCTTTTGAATCAAATTAAATACAGGATGCTTGAAACCTTGAATATTTTTATTGTGCGTAGTAAGGGCATCCCTCCAAGATGTCAAATTTGGCAAGCCAAAGAAAAGTCATCTTAAAAACTAAAGAAATAAAAAACTAGTACTTCAAACTAAGTGTGAGGCTTTGAAAGCATGTCTTGTCACTAGCATAGTTGCCAAAAATAATTGGGTAAATATTTTTTAATTGACTTTATGCCAACCAATTACAAAATAGTATCTTGAAACTATAGTATCTGAGACAATCTCTACTCCAAAAAGAGGAGGTGCCCTTCTTATTGCTGATGTATAAAACTAAATACTTAAACTAAGAGACTAAAGTTAAGATGGTAAATGAATCTTTTATAATTAACTCCACTACAAAGTAATTGCAATGATAATTCTAATATGCATAAGATACCTACAAAGGGAACCTTAAGCACAACATATTGACTAAATAAGAAACCTACACATGTTCAAAGACTTATGTGCTTTCCCACAAGGATTGGATCACAAAGACAATAAATATCAACATAGATACTTCAAGTCCTCTTCAACTCGCAACAAACAAACAATATCTATGATACCTCAAATTAACACTAGGCCATGCCACCAAAATGCCAATATAACACAATGATCATTAAGATGAAGTCAACTCAAAGATTGAACACTCAATTGCTCCTTTTATCAACTTCAAATCAGATTTGCAATGTAAATTCAAAGTTTTATATTGTTGCACAATTTCAATATAGTTTTTTTGTTTGTGTAAAAGATAAATATTTATAATGAGCTCCCTCAAATAAATTGTAAAAGAGTTATGAAAAAAAGGTGGAAATAAATGTAATGTAATTACACACAATTACATTTTTCAATTTTACATATAATGTGTCAAAACAAAACTACATAAGACATATCCTAGAAAACAAAAATATATTCGAAGTGTTAGTTGACACTTGTTCTTATTTGTAGCCATGAATTTTCAAACTCCTTCCAAGAAGCTAGCATCTCAGTAATGTTTGGCTTTAACATGTGATTGGCAATTGCCTTAACTTGTATGATGGTAACATTCAAGCCCATGAAAAAAATTCTTATTCCTCCCTAGGATATCTTGCAGTTTACGCAATAGTGTTTTAACAATGATTTCTTTTATCAAGAAAAGCTAAGTAGAAATCATTTTCTTTAATCTCTGCTTGAACCATTGAGGTAAAATATTGAAGTACTATTTCCTCAAAGAGGGGTTGCTCATCACCATCCACCATTTTGCAAGGATTTTCTCCAAATTTGGCAAGAATATCTTTCTCCTTTGCTCCTGATCTGAGAGTTGACTCCAAGTCTGTTGTTAAATAATAAACAAACTCCATTCTATATCTCACGAGTTCCTTGAATTCCATGTATCATTTTCTAGAAGGAAGGACACTATTATCCATTAACACCTTCAAATCCAGTTCTTTAAGAGCCATGCTTTTAGATCATTCTTATGGAATTGTAAATCGAGACAAGACTCCCCAAGTCTAACCCAACTTGGACTTGATTTCCTTCTCGTATGCTAACATTTAGAGAGATTTCTTCAATATGAGTACCTTGTTGAAGCAATCTATCATCCAATAAACTGATTATTTCAAAAATAGATAAAATTTGCTTTTATTTGAATGTGTAGTGATATTACATTTGATAGATATTTATAAATTGGTGGAGATGACAAAAAGAAGTTAAATAGTTTAACTGTGCAAAACCACATCTCTAACTATTTACCCTAAAAAATTCAATACATTTATTAACATTGTAATAAATTATACTAACAACCTCCCTTTTGCATTATTCTTACAATTATTTTTCCAAAATATACAATTCTTCTTTTAAGAAACCCCTCTTAAGGTTAACATTTTAAAATTTGTCGAAATTAAGATGTTCCACATCTTTGTAAAAATCTTCATTGAAGAAACAAATCTGCAATCAAGTGGAGTTCCATCAAGTTGTCTTCTAACTCTGTATGCGAGATTCTCGAGTTCTCCCAAGTTGTCTTGTAACTCCTTTGCCTCCCACACCTCCACACTTTATGATATTCCTAGCCAACCTCCTCTCCATCTCATCGCCCCCCCCTGTTGTCACCTTTTCTCCTTCTCCCACATTAGTGAGGCAGTTAGAGTTATGAACAGAAGCAGAACTCCAAACAATGAAGGATTTCAAGTTGAATTCTTCAAGTTAGGTATCTCTATCTAATTCCCTTTCTTACAGTGCTCTTTAATCAAGTGGTTTGTGTCGGCTTCCTTGACTCTTGGTCATGACATATTATCTATCCGATCCATAAATCTGGGCCAACTTTTGATGCTGGAAACTACAAGACCATCATGGTTGGGCATATATGCTGAACGATATCCTATCCAGTGAGCTCGATCAATGACATTGTTGGGCTAGAGGTCAGGTTGGGTTTTGTTCAGATTTTCAGACCACTGATCACATTTTGACTTTATGGGCCATCATTGTGGAGGCTCACCACCGCTCGGCGAAAGCTTTTTGTTGTTTTGCTTAAGGCTTTTCTCTGTGATTCAGGTATTGATCTCTATTCTTCTATTTGCTGATGATGTGATTCTCCTAGCATCTTCTCTTGAGGGTCTTCAATGGCTTCTTGATGGCTTGGCCTCTTTTGCGACTCACGTGAGCTAGTTGTAAATCTGGACAAGACTTGGGTTATGGTCTTCAATTGTTTAGGGACATCCCATCTCCATTTTTACTTCCAGGGTACTAAGATCAAGATTGCATCTTCATATACTTGGGGGTTAAGTTTTCTAGACCTCGATTCAACATGAGACTAGCCATGCAACCCAGAGTCAATAAGGGACTTGAATCCCTTGCTTTTCTTGAGCAACAATGCTTTCGACACCACTGCTAGGACACCACAACTAAGATGTCTCTTCTTAACTCCCTAGTCAAGCTGATTGTCATCTATGGTTCTACTGTTTGGGACCCCTCTCTCTTGGAGTCTGACTAGGCCTCTGTTGAGAGAGTCCAAACTCTTTTCTTTTGGCGCATTATCAGGTGTCACCAGTTCACACCACACAACATTATTCTAGCTGAGTTTGGTGCTCACCTTTTTAGATTGGGGACCATCTTTGATTTAGTTTGGCTACTTCACTGGCTCCAAAGATTTGCTGATTCCTCTGATGATCGTCACAGATATTACTACTTGGCTAATTGCTCCTTTATGTAGGTGGCGAGTTTTGACTCTGGTTACAGATCTTGTTGTTGGTACACCCAGGTCTCTACTCTCTTGGGCTCGGTTGGTATTAGTTTGGATCGTCTTCCCCCCTTCCAGTTTTCTTTGGACGCTCCAACTCATCTTCTTCCATCTCAGCAAGAGTTGAATAAGCATGTTAGACTTGACATCTATAGATAGTATGTTATCACGACCTGGAGGAGTCCCTTAGGTGGGCTCCGTCTGCGTATGGCTTTCTATGCTGAGCACTTTCTTGAGATATAGGACAAGATCATCTTACATCCTTGGTACCTTACCCATTGTTGGACTCACGCTCTTCACATCTCCTTGGGATCTTTTAGGGTTGGTTCTCACTGATTATGTATTTAGACTGATCACCAGATTGGTAGGGAGGACAGGCTTTGTCGACTTTGTCACATCGGGGAGGTCGAGACTAAGTCTCACTTTATTTTTTGTTGTCCCATTTACTATGAGATCTGAGGGAGATTCTACTATTTGTTCAAAGAGTGTCGGTCCCTTCCCTTATTCTTTAGATATATTGACCAAAATTGTCTTACACTCTATCTTCAGGAGACCATGCACCTCGTGAGCACACTATACAGCTCCAACTTTGCTCGACATTGAACCCTAGGCAGCTTGTCACCTCTTTGTTCAGTCCTATAGTTCTTGCTCGAGGATTGAAGCGACCTCTCTGCACTATCTCAGTTCACACTAGATCTGTGAGACCTTGCAAAGATTACACTCAGCAACATCCCTCTAGTAGACCTTAGAGGCAACCTTCCAGAGTACCTGATTTCCCTAATGTCCACCTTTCCATTCTAGACTACTTCTCACCTGTGAGGAGTTCTTAGCTGTTGTTATTCCCTTTTCTTGGTTATTTTTGTTGTTTTGCTTTCATGTTCTTTTTGTGGAGACCGTTTGGTGCTCCTTTTGTTGGTGTCTACCCCTTTGTATTGTTTCCAATCCCGTAGACCCTCATTGGTCTCTTTTTGGACATTAATAAATTTATCTTATCTTATCTTATCCTTCCATAACCCCCAAATCTTAGCCTCACAAGCTACTAGACAACCATCCAACTTGAACTCTGGACAAATTAAACTTCACAATATATGCAACTTTAAAACTACCAACAAGAAAGTAAAACAAAGAATTGCTTCTCATGCTAAATACCATCTCAAAGCAAAAAGATAACTTGAGATAAACCCCCAGTGAAGCTCGAGACTTTTTAGTCTTGTTTTCATAATTACGTTAAATGCCCACCCTAGTTTAGTAGGAACCTTATCAAAATTTTAAGTTGATTTACAATTTTAACCAAATTTACAAACTAAATTAAGTAAATTTCATACAATGATGTTACATAATGATTAGAATTAATAGAATAATCTTTCCTTTACTTTTGTAGATATTTGATTATTTTCGCATGAAATCTGTCCTCTTGTATTTACTTTTATTAGTACTTCCACCTTTTGTGTTCAAGGATTTCTTGACTGGTTTCCAAGCTCTTTGAGTGTTTCCTACAATCAAAACTTACTCAACCAAGATCAAATTGTTTTTAATAAATAACTTAGATTACTCTAGTAAAAGTAAAGATTCACTTTCAATATTCTTGAGACAATTAACTTTTTGTTTCATCAATAAAATGTAGAATTGAAAATTTATTTGCTGAGAGGTATACCAATAAACAACTGATTTTTGTCCTATAACTACCTTATATTGATGTTTAAAGCTAATATTTGAACTACCATAAGAATATCATAGTCATAAAGATATTTTTGATGAAAATATAAAATGAATACTTATACTTATAATCTTGTGGCCTGATAGTCTTGTTATCTAGATTATGTTAGGATTATAGAGACATAAATAATAATTACATGCAAATATAACCAATATCAGAGAATAATAAAGCACATAGAAGAGAACACAAGACACAAAGACTTAATGTGGTTCACCCAATCCATTGGGCTACGTCTAGTAGACAATGAGTCCAATATTCTTATTATCCACTGATTACAACCTGATTACAATTTGCAATCCCTTGCAACTCAATACTGCTGCAAGAAGCTACTAAATCAACATACATCATAAAGTCCCTAATCCTAAGCCATTTTATACAAATTTTTGCCACTTACAAAATTAGAGCTAGAATAAGTTGTCAAGTAGAAACAATTTACCCTTGATGCCTTTTACAATAGTGAATTCATTTTTAGCTTTAGGGGTGTGCCTAGAGCCGTAGATCCCACAAGGAGTATTGCCTTTTACCCTAAATCTTGTAGATATCTATGATGAAACCACACCAAATGAAGTGGAGTCTGATTAGGCTCCACATAACAACAAATTACACAAGATCAGACAAGCTACACTATAATAGTTATAAGGAATTGAACATTGAAAGTTGAATCCTCATGGAAGCTCTGTTATCTTAGAGAAGATGCAAAAAAGAGAGAAGAGAGGGAAACAAGAAATTAGAAAAAGAAGAGAAACAAGCAAAGAGAAATAGTAGGAAAATAGGGAAGGAACTCCCATACAAGTGTTATCTCCTTGTAGTCTTACTTTTATAAGATTGCCAAGGGTACAACAGTAGCAAGGGGGAACCAAAGTAGATACATAGGGCAGAGATAAAAAAGACAAAACAAAGGGGAGAAAGGAATCAAATGAGAAGGAAAGAGAGGAGAGACAAGGATTTGAGCGAACCAAAAGTGTACAAAAGATGAGAAGGTTAAATAGATGAACATTGACCAAAAAATGAATAACAAATGATTAAGCATGGATGTGAGCTATTGTTAGCCCTAACAGATAATACTATGAATGTATGTGAAAGAGTCATATCAGTTGTTATGTTGCATTGTTGTCAAAGTCTTAGTTGATTAGACATTACACTAATTTAGTAGAGTGCTACATCATTTGATTGATGAAGAGGATATGAAGAAAGTATGTTGATGACATAGTTGATATGTATGGTATTCAATGAGTTGGATGGTGATAATGTGATATTGGTTTGATTGTTTTACAATTATGTAACTTTGTAACGTAATGATGAATTTTATGTATTCACTGAGCTATTCAAACTACACCGAGTAACTAGGTGAAATAAGGAAGACAATGTTCACCAAGTGACTACAGTTGTCACTGAACAATTAGTGAAGAAAGTTAAAGTTTAGTGTTAACCGAGTTAGTCTAGTGTTAATTGAGCGATGTGTTATCCGAGTGAAATGTTATGTTCACTGAGTATCAACAAGAAGAACAAATTAAGAAATATGGAATCTAAAGCCGACTTGTGATGGAAATAAAGAATGTTCGAAGGCTGAAGTCAAAGTTTGTTACAAGGTCTACGGCTAAAAAAATATAGTGAAGATATGATGATGAAGATTGAAGGAGGATAAGAATGAGCACAAAGTTGTATGAAAGTTCTATTTTCTAAGTGACTAAATGAAATGAATTTGAGATTTACAATCATGGTTAAATGACAAAATCTAGAAGAATCTAGAAGCAAAGAGACTACTATTTAAGGAGATGTTCAAGGAAGTGATTGTGGATGTTGATGTTGCTAAATGGAAGTGAATTATTAAAGGAGAAGAAGCTGAAAGAAGCAAGGTGAACCGGCCAGAGCAGAGTGAAGATCAAGTAAAGTGAATTTGTTATTAAAGTGTTTGAAGGGACTATAGGATAATTGGCCATAATTTATTCACCCCCATCTCAGTTACTAACAATTGGTGTTAGAGCACAATGCTTGGAGAAAGAATTTAAAGGAACTTGAGATAAAGATATGGAGATGTATAAGATAGAGGTACTGAAGCTAAGCAAGAAGAAGTTTTCCTCATGGCAAGAAAGAATGAGATTGCACCTATTTGGAATTGGAGATAATGTTACACATTGGTTGGATCATGAATACACTGCACCTCCTACACATATGATTGTGGATCAAATGATTGAGAAGAGAAACCATAACAACTGATGATTGAGATTGCATCTACCCTTAATGATGTCAAGTTTGATGATACCAAGAACTACACCAATGCTAAAAATATGTGGGACAAGCTAGCACTTGTACACGGTGGAGACCCAAATGTGTTGAGAGCTAAAGCATCAAGTCGAAGAGGCAAGTATGATGACATGAGAATGAAAGAAGGTGAGAATGTTGCATAGTATGTGAACCGAATCAAAGAAGTTGTGAGTACAGTTAGAGTTGCTGGAGGAGTTATTAGTGAGTTTGATGTTGTAAGTAAAGTTCTTAGAACTTTTCTACTCATCTATGCTATAAAAGTTTCTACAATTCAAGAAATTAGAGCTATGCCTGGTAATGCCTTGACACTTAATGGATTAGTTGGTCAGTTGATTGCATTTGAGTTGAGAAATTATGATAATTGTATGGTCACACTTGGAAATGCCTTTAAGTATTCATTGACCATTGGAAGTTCAAAGAAAGAGAAGAAAAGTAAAGAAATTGAGTCTAAAATTGAAGATGATGTGGACAAAATTGAAGCATTTCTTGCAAGAAGGTTGTCAAGAGGTAAGGGTAAATTCAAATGTAAACTGCCCTTGATTTGTTTCAAATGCAATGAAGTTGGTCATTTGGCTGCTAAGTATACTAACAGAAGTAAGAGTGACACATATGAGAAGAAAGACTATAAGTATAGGAAGAAAAAGGAATATAAATACAAAGGAAATAAATCATGCTACATTGTCAAGGAAGAACACATTGAGTCCAATACTAATAAAGAGAAAGAAGCAGTTGAGATGGTCTATGCTGCAGTCAAGGAAGATCCCAATGAAGGAAGGTATGAGAATGAAAAAGACCCTCATTTCACATGTTAGCAAGAGTGATACATGGATTATAGGAAATGGATGATCATATCATATGACTGGTGATATAAGTAAGTTTGACAAACTTGAAGAAATTGATGATGGTGGAATTGTTAAGATAGGTAATGATGTTCCATGTTCAGTAAAAGGTAGAAGATCACTAATGTTGAATGAAAAAATCAGATTTGATGATGCATATTGGGTACAAAAACTAAAGTATAATCTTTTGAGTGCTCCACAATTGAATAATTCAGATCACACATTGGAATTCCAGAATAGGAAAGTCAAGATCTATGATGATGAAGGAAATCTAATTGGAATTGGAGTGCAAACTAGAGGTAACTTATTTTATCTAGATCTTACTGTTGATACATGATTATTTCTTAAAGTTGAGGATGTATGGTTGTGGCATAAAAGGTTGTGTCATAAATTTTGAGAACACAGTGAAATTTTGCAGAAAGAAAAGAGTTAGAGGCTTATTGAATTTGCAAAAACCTAAGAATGCTATGTGCAAAGAATGTTAGCTCAGTAAGATGACAAAGTCATGCTTTTCAAAAAAGACACACTTCTAATGATATTTTGGACCTAGTGCATATTGATCTATATGAAAAAACATGTGTTGAAATTTATTATGGTGACAGATATTACATATTGTTTGTTGATGATTATTCTAGGATTATTACTGTTATGTTCATGAAGGTGAAATCACATGCTTTTGATATGTTCAAATAGTATAAGGCTATAGTTGAGAAAGAAACTGGTAAACCATTGAAATGTTTGAGATTTGATAGAGGTTGTGAGATTATGTCTATTGAATTCAATAAATTTTGTGCTGAGCATGGTATTAAGATACAATTATTTGCACTGAGGACACCACAACAAAATAGGATTGCTGAAAGGAGAAATAGATCAATTGTGGATTGTGAAAGGACATTGATGACTGAAAAAAATTGCCTAAATGTTCTAGAGAGAAGCTATTAGTATTGTTGTTTATACTCTCAATCTAGTTCAGTTGAAGAAATGAATAAACAAGACACCCCATGAACTCTGGTATGGTCATACACTTAATGTAAGTTATTTCAAGATATTTGAAAGGGTGTTACATTCATAAGGGTTCAAGAAATGACATACTTGATTCAAAAGGAGAAGAAGCTATATTCCTTGGCTATTCATCTAAGAGTAAAGATTATAAATGTTTTAACAAAGCCACTAACACAATGATTGAAAGTGCAAATGTAAGGATTGATGAGTTTGCATATAAGAATGATGTGGAAATCAAGAAGGAACCTAAAGACTACAATAATTTTGTGTATATGTATGAAGATGTACCTAGCACATTACTTGAGTTATAACAAAAAGCTACTGAGTTGCAAACCATACTTTACCCAAGCACTAGAGAGTATAACCTAGGCAAGAGGTTGAACCCCAACTGACTGAGGATGATGCTGAAAATCAAAGATATGAACTTGTATTGGCAAGATATGTAAGAAAGAATCATTCACCTAAAAAAATATTAAAGATAGAAGCGTTAGATTGATGACGCTAAGTAAATTAAGAGATAGCACATGTTTTATAGCTGAATTTGAACGGAGAACAACTAAGGCTACACTTGAAAATGAGGATTGGATAAATACTATGAATGAAAAAGTTGATTAGATAGAGAAGAACAACACATGGACATTAACACCGAGACCTACATACAAGAATGTGATAGGAAGAAAATAATTTTTTTCATAAATAAATTGAATGAAAATGGAGAAGTGGTGAGAAACAAGACAAGACTGGTTTGAAAAGATTATGCACAAGAAGAAGTAATAGTTTATGGTGAGACTTTTGCACCTATAGCAAGATTGGAAGGAATAAGAACATTGTTGGTATATTCTACCTACAAGAAGTTAAAAGCATATCAAATGGATGTTAAATCTACATTTTTGAATGAAATACTTGAAGAAGAAGCCTACATTGAATAACTAGATGGATTCATTGAACCTGATTAGAGGAACATGGTTTGAAAATTGAACAAGTCACTATATGGATTGAAACAAACACCGAGAGCATGGTATGAAATGTTAAATTCCTATTTGATTAAGACTGGATTCACTAGAATAAGTGAGAACAATAATCTTTATTTGAAATGTGAATATAAAAATATGGTTTTAATTGCTTTTTTTTTCTCTTGTGAATGACATTGTATTTGGTAGAAATAATTTTTTATGTAAATCAAATTGATCAAATGTGCAAAGAATTTGAGATATCAATGTTTTGTGAGATCAAATTTTCATTGGCCTACAAGTTCATCAAACAAAGAATGGTATATATGTGACTAAATCTAAGTATGTAAAGGAAATATTGAAAATGTTTGGAATGGACGAGTCAAAACTAGTTAGTACACCTATGGTGATTGGAGTAAAATTATCAAAGGGAGATACTACTATAGAGGTAAATGAAACACAATACATATATATTATCATGAATGCTGATGGTATTCTTTTGGGGGACTATCCTAAGAATTTATAGAATACTTGGGGAGATTTGTAAGAATTTTCCTTAGGGAAAAATTCACCCAAGACTAAGGAACTCAAGCACAAGCACAATAGTAGACCAAAAGAGTATGATCAGAATGATGATATGATATTCATTCAATATGTGTAAGTACACTAGGAGTGCCTATATATAAAGGCCTCTGGAATGCTTCTAGAATGCATAGGAATCAGCAACATGATCAATCATACAACTAAGCACATGTCCACCAGATATGGGCTATGCTCCATTAAGCTTACGAAAGATAGGATGAAATGCAAGATGGGTCTCAACTACTAGGCCATGTTAGATACCCATGTACATAATGAAATGAAATCTCTCATAAAGTGGAGAAAGAGGGAAAACCTCATGGGAAAAACCCTCCCCCAAAAAGAGAGATGAGAAGACAAGATGCATGGATGGATGGAGTAATCAGAACCCCCCAATTATGACATACATAAAGTATATAAAATAGACAAATATGATAAGAACACAATTCCAAAAGAGGAAAAGGTCCCCCCCCCACAAGAGAGAAGAAGAAGAGAGACAAGGTAGTCCCCCCCCCCCCCCCCTCCCCCACAAATGTAGAGTGTCGATTAGTGATAGCTGCTCCGATGTAGAAGTTGATCTAGGATGTTGAATAATGTTCCTCACCTTTGGAAGAAACAATATCATAGGTACATATGAGATGCTTCCTTGATGGGTAGAAAGAATCCCAATGATCAATGATGCCTCTGAAACCTGCTCAATTATCCCTATGTTGATACTAATTGTTGCCCCTTATAATGCTATTGAAAAGAACAATGTTGGATCTAACAAGGATGGATATAGAACCTATCCCAAAGAACCTACTATCTCCTCAAATGATAAAGAGACCTCTTATAACTGCTGTACATAAGGATCCACAATCATCTCAAACTGTGAAGATTGATCATTTAGAGAATGGACATGAGGGTCAGAGTGAGCCCTCGCAACAACTAAAGAAGGATCTTCTCCATCAAAGAGAAGATGTATATCATCAATGATGTCTTCCAAATCTGCAATGTATGACTCCACAAAAAAATTGTTGTCACTAAAGTCTGCACCCTTGTCCAAAGTTGTTACCTAAGGACGACCTCATGAAACATGGAAACAACCTTCAAGCTGTGGGACTTGAACAATGAGGTTGAGTCTCCAGAGAAGGTTGACTTCCTCTTACTATCAGGATGCACCTAACTACTCTTGGAGGGGAAAAGGGAGAAGGAGAACATGAAAGAAAATCTACCTAAAGAGGTGATGCACCAAAATAGAGTGTTCAGACCAATCTCTGCCCATATATGCACTATTGAACCAGAATGGAACTAAGGATATACACATTTAGACTTGCTTTAATCTAATAATCATATGCAGATCAGAAGACCAAGATGAATGACATAAGGAAAGAGAGATTCACTTATATTATCATTCATAGGCCAAGGAGATACAATCATGCAGATTATAGATCTCTACAAAACACCAGTAAGAGGCAAAGAGTTCTTGCACTTTTATACCAATGGCTGAATGAGATAAGGCATAGAATCATGTAGTTCAGAGGCATAGGGGAATTTAAATTGAGAATCTACAGAGCAATGACAGAGAAAACAGAGAAAGGTCAACCTTTACAAAAATCATAAAATTTTGCCTTTGTAGCTTAGGCATAACTGGGATGTCCTCCAACTGCAATTACTTCACAATAACCTGCCATTAAGTCCTGCGGAGAACAATCATGGAAAAAATCTGATCTAGATACGGATCCAGATGCAATGATATTTGATCCTTTGTGTCAAATAATGCCTTGAGAGAACGAAAATGGTGCCATTGATTGTCCTGATCAGGTAGATGGATCAACTAGGGGGCGATGGAGCACTTTTCTGCATTCAACATTAATTCTAGAGTGGGTGGCATTGATCACGAAGATCAAATCACATAAAAAAATCCTAACCTCTTATCATTTATTGGTGCATGAATTAGCAGAGTCAGCGAGTCAGTCGAATCTCACAATGAAAATGCACCACATGGACCAATAGTCTCATTTCTTTATGCCACCTTGCGGGTCTCCTCAAATTTGACCAGACATTCAAACTGACCGTGCCACCTTGCAAACCCTGACTACGACATTATACTAACCGTCGATCGCTAACTGTCAATGTCTTAACTGCTCATACCCTGGCCAGTCCCCATGATCCTAACTGGCACCAATCGACGGCCTCATCATACTTGGCCCCACCTTGCCACATGTTTCCAAGGTGTTATGTTGCTATGTGTATCCTCTGAGCAATTTTCCATAGCGAGATAGCGCCCATCGTGGATCCTGACTGATCTGTTGATCGTGAAGACTCACTGTATTACTGTGTTATCTCCTAAAACTTCTGGGCCCACGAACCAACGTCAGCACACCTGACATCTCTATCTTGGCATGACCTGGCCCAGCTGATCCATGTGGCACAATGGCGCTATGTTGCTATGGGTAATATCCTTGCAGCTTTCCATAGCGAGATAGTGCCCACCGTCGATTTTCCTTAGATCTATGGTGATCAAAAAAATTGCATGACTGCACACTGAGTTGGCTGAGTGGACCAATGAAATATCACCATTGTACTATGACCCACCTGACAACTGCCACCGAGGACAAGCCGTAATAGTACTTTGGAGAAGGGTGAGCCCATGACGTCATCTGTGCCACACGTCACCGAGGCGCTATGTCGCTATGGATAATATCCTTGCAGCTTTCCATAGAGAGATAGTGCCCACCATTGATCTAGATTGATTCGAGGGTGAGGAAATCTTCATGTGTTTGAAAGGGGATGTGGGTCTAGGTAACTGCTGACATCAATGAACTACCCAGGTAGCGATGAATCAAAGCCTTGTTTCAAGCACAATCATCCTTCCACGTTGCCTGAGGTCCCACTGTGTGTGCCAAATTTCATCACTGATATCCGACGGGGCATGCTTGGGACCCACTGTCCTTCTAATGTCACCGCAGTATCACTTTTTGTCTGAGCGCTATGTCGCTAACGGCGAGGAATACAAATTTTTCATAGCGCCATAGTGCCCACCGAGGATTATCAAAACTCGGCACCAGAGAAATGACAAGAAAAAAGGGAGGACCCACCGGCCACGTGGCCAAAAGGCACTATGTTGCTATGAAAAAACAATGTGCAACTTCCCATAGCGAGATAGCGCCAACCGTAGATATCTCTTGATGTGATGATGGGGAAGTTGCGAGCCCGCAAAAACATTAAAATGCGCAGGAAAAATTCAAATGTGGTGATTCTGGCAGGAAGGTAAAAATGACCAACAAATTTGGCAACTCAGAGGGGACACAAGCCAACTATGCGTAGACCAGTGGCCTCATGCATCCATTGGGCTACAGAGTCAAAAAGATGTGGATCCTGTGTATACTGTGAAACCCTAACCGTACCTCTGAGAGGAAAACCCTGAAACCCCTATCTCTGCAACTAGAACCAGTGACCAAAACCTCCTTCTACAACCTTCAAAATTTCAAAACTTGATGTCTCACGAAGACAATCCTGTGCTCGTGCACTTCTTGGAAAAACAGGGAACAGACTGGAAATGAAACCAAGCTAACTATGTACATGGAATCTCAAACCCTCAGAAACATGGCTTGAGATAGATCCCATTGACTGGGATAGGCAAAAATTCACCATTAGGCTTGCTTAACTGGAAAGCATTGGCTTATTTACAACTTTCAATTAGATAGGGACCACTCTACAGGGTGTCAAATTTCAAGTGCCTCCCTAGTTTTGCCCTATCTGCATCCCATTTCAGAACTAAATCTCCCTCTCTAAAGATCCTGACCCTAGCCTTCCTGTCAAAACTCTTTTTACTTGTTGCTAGTGTGTCTCTAGGGTCTGCATGGCTTTATTTCTCTTCTCTTCCAGCTCCATTAGCTTTGCCATTCTTATTGTCATGGCGTCATCTTCAATCAACTCCAGATGATGAGCTAGCTCTAGGTATGGGAACTCCAATGAAATTGGAAGCCTTGCTTCTCTGCCATAAACTAACACAAATGATGAATTCCCTATTGACCTTTTAGGCGTTATTCTGTCAGCCCACAGTGCAGTCTTCAATTTTTTATGGCAACACCTCTGGTTATCTTCTATTGTCCTTTTCATGATCCTAATCAGGTTCTTGTTGGAAGACTCAGCCAAATCATTACCTTGAGGATAGTAATTTGAGGACGTGCTCAAGTAAATGTTGTGGTCAACTGCCCATGCACATATCTGAGCTCCTATAAATGACCTTGCATTATCTAAAATAATAGTTGAAGGGGCACCAAACTTGGTCACAATTCCATCAAGGAATTCCACAACTGAAGATTCGGTGGCATCGTTTAATGCAATTGCCTCTGTCCATCTAGTGATGTAATCTGTAGCAGCTAGAATCCACTTGTGACCAGAACTGGAAGGAGGATTGATAGGGCCTATGAAATCCAATCCCCATTGAGAAAAAGGTTGATCCACCTGGATAGGATGAAGGGGAAGAGCTGCAAGCCTTTTTTTGCCAGAGAAAAAGGCACATTTTTCACACTTCCTTACATACCTATGACAGTCATGGAACAAGGATGGCCAAAAGTAACCAGCCCTCATGATCTTCATTGCAGTTATTCTAGCTGAGAAGTGACCACCATCAGGACCATCATGAAGCTCTTTGATCATTCTTTCAGCTTGGTCTATATCAATACATCTCAATAAGGTTCCATTAAAATCTCTCCTGAAAAGGATACCATCAATTATGACATAAGGGATTGACTGTAATCTATACTATCTCGTTTTAGCTTTGTCTAATCCTTGAGGGTATCCATTTCCTAATAAGAAATTCATCATATCATCCATCCAACTCCTTGGGTCACCATTTCTTACCTCTTGTTGCTCTGTCAGTATCATAGAAGCTTCCTCATCAAGTTCTTGAGATGATAACATCTATTTACACAATCCTTTCCCTCTTACTAGCTTGGTGATTTGGATGTTAACATCATATTCCATCACTCTTGTAATCCAACCAGCTCTTTTCTCACTAATATCTTTGCTCAAAAGGAAATTCTTCACACTGGCGTGGGGTACCAACAAATGAATCTTATTATGAGACAGGAGGTGTCTGAATTTCTTTAAAGCTTTGATGACTGCAAGGGATTGCTTCTCCACATAGCTATATTTATCTTCATATTCTTTAAGCCCCTCACTAAACAAAGCAATGGGCTACTCGTCACCTTTATCATTTCATTGAGTCAGGACAACAAAAATGCTTGACTCACCACCTAGGGTATAAAGGATGAAATCTTTCTCAAAATTTGGATTCATGAGAGTAGAGGCTGAGGCTATGGCTGCCTTGATCTCTTCAAAACTTTCCTTCCCTTCCTTGGTCCATGCAAAGACGATACCTTTCTTGAGCATAGCTATAAGAGGTTTCACCATGGTAGCAAGATTTGGAATAAATCTTCTCACAAAATTTATCCTTCCTAGGAAACTTTGCAACCCTTTCTTGTGTTTAGGAAGAGGAAGGGAAAGTATTGCTTTTGTTCTCTCTGGATCAATGGTTAAGCCATCTTTAGATACAATATGTCCTAATAATTTTCCTTGGTTAGTAGCAAAGACACACTTGCTTGGGTTAAGGGAAACCCCAAACTCTCTGCATCTTAGGAATACCTGTCTGAGATGACCAAAATGATCATCTACATCTTTTGAATACACAGTGATGTCATCAAGGTAAACTAAGACAAACTTGTCAATCAATCCTTTGAAGGCCATCTCCATTGCCTTCTGAAATGTAGCACCTACATTGGTTAGCCCAAATGGCATCTTACAATAAGCATAGGTACCCCATTTAGTGGTAAATGCAGTCTTGTATCAATCAGACTCTTTAACCAACACTTGATTGTAGCCAAAAAATCCATCAAGAAATGAAAATCTCTTTGAACCACTGACCTTGGACAAAATCTGCTCCATAGAAGGGAGAGGATGGTGATCTTTAAGGAAAGCTTGGTTAAGGTCCCTAAAATCCACACACAATCTAATTTCTTCGTTCTTCTTCCTAACAGGGACAAGGTTTGCTACCCATGATGAGTGTTTGATGGGAAAAATTATATGGGCCTCAATCAATTTGGATAGCTCTTTTCTCATTAATGGTTCAATCTTGGGATTCACTGGCCTCTGCTTTTGTCTTACTAGTTTTCCATTATCAACTAAATCTATAGTATGCTGAAATAACCTTGGGTCAAAGCCCTTTAAGTCATCATATGTCCAAGCAAATATATCATTAAATTCTTGACATAGATGAATACAATTTTCTTGTTCAATTTCAAAACATACCTTTCCCATGTTTAAGGACTTTCCATCGGCAATCACGACTGGAGTGTAGTCATCTTCATCAGTAGCTAGATTCATGGCCCTGCCTCTTGCTTGATCATTAGGATTGAAAACACTCTCTAAAGTATTGAAAGCTTTAGGAAATTTTTTAGAACTGAGATGAATGATTTGATCACCATACTGATCCTGCAGTCTTGACTGATTTCTCTCTGAAAATTTTGCCTCATTCTGCAAGAAGCTCACAATTTACTCATCAGACTCAAACACTTGCTAATGGATGTTGTTATCAGGGATATCAGGCCTTACTACCACTCTGATTTGTTGCTTCTTCTCCTCCTCAAGATTCCTTGGCACATCATAAGATGCACCTATTGCTGCAAGTCTATCAACATATTTGTTTTCCTTTCTAGGGATGCTTTGAATATTAAATACATTAAAACCCTCAAGAAAATACCATACCCTATGTTTATAAGACTTGAGCAAACCATTCTTGGTGGTATTCTGATTTCTCACTTGGTTAACCACCAACTCACTATCCTCATATACACTTAAAGCTTGGATTCCTCTTTTTTGAGCAAGTAGGAGACCTTGAATCAAGGATTCATACTCGGCTACATTATTAGTGTAACTGAATTGGAACCTAAAGGAGAAGTAGTACCTTACTTGTGCAAGAAAAATCAACATCACACCAACCCTTGACCCAATCTTATTCCTTGATCCATCAAAGTAGATACTCCATATCCCACTCATATCTTCTTTAGTACCCACAAGATTGGGAACTAGAGCATCTTTCTCCAATATACAATATGTACTGAGACCTGTCTCAAGGGTTTCTGACATAGGGTCAAATTGATACACATTAGCCCATTCATCCAAGAAAAAATTAGGTATCTCTGCTAGGGGAGTGGTGGGCTCATTCACTATGTCATTCTCATCCATCTCTAGAATAGGGCAATTCATGTTGATGGGGTTGGGGGTGTAAGATTCAGTATGATGGAGGGCTTGAGGCTCTATTCTGATTGAAGCATTGGCTCCATATCTCATCTTGAAAGACATATATGACCAATCATAAGATATGAAACCACCTATTTGGGCAGTGAAGTCTCTTGACAGACAGATGGCAAAATATGGCTTGACCTCAACAACAAAGATATCTTGGGTTATAGTACAACCAGGGCATGCATGTAAGGTCATCTCCACATTCCTAAGGATCCCTACAGTCTTGACAGTACTACCATCCAACTATAATACATCCCTAACAATGGGCTCATATTTCATTCCCAAAGCATCAGCAACACACCTAGGCATCACTGAACTGCTAGCCCCTGAATCAATCATGCAATTATAGACTAGTTTGCCCCCTATAATTAGAGAAACATAGAATGGAGGAGGTCTAACCTTTTTACTTGTTTCTACCTCCCTTGATGGTTGTACTAGGCTTTTGGCACTTTCCATACTAGGTGGCTGATCCTTTGGTTCAACTCTTTCCAATTCTTGTTGCAGTAACCTCTTTTGCATGGGCATAGTAGCAACAACATCCCCACATAGAGATATTCACATTTGTCTTCTTCATTTGCTCTACCACACTGAATGACATAGAAGGTGCTTTGGTAGAAGCCTTGGGAGCTGCAATTGTATGAGGTTGAGATGGAATAACCTAAGGATCACTTGCATCCTTTCTGCCATGATTTTGCCTTTGCTGCTGAAAGGTACTTGATTGATTATTTGCTGCTTGCTCATGAGATATTGCATTTGAAGTTGAGGCCTACGTGGGAGGAGGAGGGATAACATATTCCATAGCTCTTCTTTTGCTTCTAGTGTTATGAGCAATGGAATCCTAGTTTACATTACAATGCTCCTCCATCTGATGATTCATAAAAGAGCAATCACCCTATCTTTGCATATTTGAGGCATCTTTAAATTGGTTCTTCTTGTATGATTGTTTTGCTGCAGGTTCTTGGAATGTCAAAGCCATAAAAGATTCATCCTTCTGACACATACAATAGGCATATGAGTAGTTATAGGAGGGACAAAAATCTTGATCTTGAGCCATATTGTTTTGAGGGACTATGACCCTACTTTGGTTTACATTTGAGGTTGAAGCATGGCCACCTTGCCTATTCTGATCAAAAGAATTGTTCCAATGATTAGGATTTGGAGGCCTACCAATGCTTGGAGTTTGATATTTCAATTAATGAGGCTTACTGCCTTGAGCTTGCTGTCTTTCTAAATTCACCACTTTGTTGCTTACTTTTTGCATCATAGAGGAGTTATCTTCCAGCTTCTTCCCATAATCTTGCAATCTTTTCTCTAGGTTCTTTTATCTTTTGTCCATGTTCTGCATCAGAGATTGCATCATCTCCTTGATTTAATCTATCCCATTTGAGCATGTGGAAGCTTGAGGGATTGGAGTAAGGGATTGTGATGTAGAAGTTGTGGGAAGGGGAGTCATTGCTGGTTGATGATTTGGAACATCAAGAAAGAAGGGCATAGGAGGCCTTGGAGCTAGTTTACCTCCTTGTATTAGGATGTTCTCTGATTTTATTGCTATGTCATAAGCATTAGGCAAGGTATCTCCTCCCATAGTTTGGATTGTAGTGGCAGTATCACTGTTAAAAGCTCTAAGGTAATGCAAGAAGGCATTACCAAGGGTAGGCTTCACTGAAGTAGGTATTCTATCCCATGTCTTTTGAAAGCTATAATTAAAATTAGTCATACATTCATGGGGGGCTCTTTTTATAGTAGTCAATTGCTCTAAAAGTGACAAATAGTCACTTTTATCCTCAAAATGTTTGCACAATCCTACTCTTAATCCATCCCAATTTGTTATAGAACCATGAGCTAAACCTCTATACCATTGTAGTGATTTTCCTTTCAAGGATAAGGCTAGGAGCCTAACTTCAACATCATCCTTTGTAATACCATGGATATTGCAGACATTTGTAACCTCTTGAATGTGTTTTGAGGGAGAGATAGAAGTTTCACCAGTAAACTCTGGTATACTTTTGAGGGTAGCAACTGGTATGTCATGTATTTGGGCTAATAAGAGAGGGCTCCCACCATTAAAGGTGGCAAAAGTATGAGCTCTAGGAAATGCCATATAGACAAGTGATCTATTGATATGTGCTGATGGCAATCTAGGCTGAGATCTAATAGTAGGAGGAGTAGATATAGATCTTGTAGGTGTATTTGTTACTATTGCACTCCTAACTGGTGATAAAGATATTCTAGTCTTCCTTCTTCTAGGGTTTGAAAATGAAAGCTCTTGATACTGAAACTTACCTCTAGAAGATGCCCTTGTTTCAGCTCTGGGCATAAATCACTACAACTTTGGTCTGGAACCAGATATGTATTTGAAGCTCAGAGTCGCCAAGTACTTTGAAGAATGAGCCTCTTAAAGTCTTAAACATCGAAGCCAATACTATCTCCTCGGTATTGATCTTGAAATCTTCCCCTTTGACACCAGTAGGTTTGAAATTTTTAGGATTTTGGTCCCATCGGGCGTGCCAAAAACTGTTGTCACTAAAGTCTGCACCCTTGTCCAAATTTGTTACCTAAGGATGACCTCGTGAAACATGGAAACAACCTCCAAGTTGTGGGACTTGAACTATGAGGTTGAGTCTCCGGAGAAGGCCAACTTCCTCTTACTATCAGGATGCACCTAACTACTCTTGGAGGGGAAAAGGGAGAAGGAGAACATGAAATAAAATCTACCTAATCTAATCTAAAGAGGTGATGCACCAAAATAGAGTGTTTAACCAATCTCTGCCCATATATGCACTATTGAACCAGAATGGAACTAAGGATATACAAATTCAGACTTGCTTTAATCTAATAATCACATGCAGATCATAAGACCAAGATGAATGACACAAGGAAAGAGAGATTCACTTATATTATCATTCATAGGCCAAGGAGATACAATCATGCAGATTATAGATCTCTACAAAACACCAGTAAGAGGCAAAGAGTTCTTGCACTTTTATACCAATGGCTAAAAGAGATAAGGAAGAAAATCATGTAGTTCAGAGGCACAGGGGAATTTAAACTGAGAATCTGCAAAGAAATGACAGAGAAAATAGAGAAAGGTCGGCCTTTACAAAAATCATAAAATTTTGCCTTTATAGCTTAGGCATAACTGGGATGTCCTCCAACTGCAATTACTTCGCAACTACCTGCCATTAAGTCCTGCAGAGAACAATCATGGAAACAATTTAATCTAGATACGGATCCAGATGCAATGATATCTGATCCTCTATGTCAAATAATGCCTTGAGAGGACAGAAATGGCACCATTGATTGTCCTGATTAGGTAGATGGATCAACTGGGGGGTGATGGAGCACTTTTCTGCATTCAACATTCATTCTAGAGTGGGTGGCATTGACCACGAAGATCAAATCACATAAAAAAATCCTGACCTCTTATCATTTTTTGGTGCATGGATCAACAGAGTCAGCGAGTCAGCCGAATCTCACAATGAAAATGTACCACGTGGACCAATAGTCTCATTTCTTTATGCCACCTTGCGGGTCTCCTCGAATTTGACTAGACATTCAAACTGACCATGCCACCTTGCAAACCTTGACCGTGACATTATACTAACCGTCGACCCCTAACTATCAATGCCTTAACTGCTCATACCCTGGCCAGTCCTCATGATTCTAACTGGCACCAACCAGCAGTCTCATGATACTTGGCCCCACCTTGCCACGTGTCACCAAGGTGCTATGTCGCTATGCGTGTCCTCCGAGAAATTTCCTATAGTGAGATAGTGCCCACCGTGGATCTCGACTGATTTGACGATCGTGAAGACTCACCGTATTACTGTGCTATCTCCTAAAACTTTTGGGCCCACGAACCAATGTCAACAAACCTAGCATCTCCATCTTGGTGTGACCTAGCCCCACTGATCCACATGGCACAATGGCGCTATGTCACTATGGGTAATATCCTTGTAGCTTTCCATAGCGAGATAGCGCCCACCGTCAATTTTCCTTAGATCTATGGTGATCAAAAAAATTGCACGACTGCACACCAAGTTGGCTGAGTGGACCAATGAAATATCACCACTATACTATGACCCACCTGACAACTGCCACTGAGGATGAGCCGCAATATTACTTCTGAGAAGGGCAAGCCCATGACGTCAGCTATGCCATGCATCACCGAGGCACTATGTCGCTATGGATAATATCCTTGCAGCTTTCCATAGCGAGATAGCACCCACCATTGATCCAGATTGATTCGAGGGTGAGGAAATATTCATGCATTTGAAAGGGGATGTGGGTCCAGGTAACTGCTGACATCAATGAATTGCCCAGCTGGCGATGAATCAAAGCCTCATTTCAAGCACAGTCATCCTTCCACATTACCTGAGGTCCCATCGTGTGTGCCAAATTTCATCACTGATATCCGACAGGGCATGCTTGGGACCCACCATCCTTTTGATGTCACCGCAGTATCACTTTTCGTCTAGGCGCTATGTCGCTAACGACAAGGAACACAAATTTTTTGATAGTGGCATAGTGCCCACTAGGGACCTATCAAAACTCGGTGTTGGACAAACAACAAGAAAAAAGGGAGGACCCACCGGCCACGCGACCAGAAGGTGCTATGTCACTATGAAAAAACAACATGCAACTTCCCATAGCGAGATAGCGCCAATCATAGATATCTCTTGATCTGATGATGGGGAACCTGCGAGCCCGTAGAAACATTAAAATGCGCAGGGAAAATTCAAATGTGGTGATTCTGTCAGGAAGGTAAAATTGACCAACAAAAACCTACAATATTTTCTATGTAGGCATCCTTTGATATTGGAATTGGAAGACATGGTGTACCTTGTTGTTCTAGACCTATCATTGTGGTAATATATGCATGTGGAATGTGCTGATGTCATGACTTCACGCTGCAACTATTGATAGGATCCCACATATCTGAGTTTGTTGAACCACTACCGCTGGTGTCACTACCAGTTTCTATTGTATATGAAATGCAGAGAGGATTAGAGGATAAGCTGGGTGCAATTTCCTCAAAGTGAACATTCCTCTCAATAAAGATCTCACAAATATCAAGATCCATAAGTCTATATGCTTTAACACCATCTTCATATCTGATGAAAGTACAAGGCCTAGGTGGTAGTGCCTTGCATCCCTTGGAATATATGTTTGCCCATGCTAGACAATCGAAGACTGAAGTGTTTCACAACTAGTTTTCTGCCACACCATGCTTGAAAAGGAGTCTTTCTAGCTAAGGCATTATGGGGAGACCTATTAAGTATGTGATTGTCACTACTTATAGCTTCAACTTCAAGTGATGGATCAAGAGACTTGGCTTGTATCATGCAACTTGCGATAGACTTAAGAGTTCGCAATCTCAGTGCTGCAACATTTGTCTTATGTAGATTGAATGCTGGTAGATTCTAAAGATCAATACCCTCAAGTTTGCAAAAGTCTTTAAGTCTTGTGTTCATATATCTACTTTCATTATCCATCCTTAGAACTTTGATGGCTTTCCTTGATTGTTGTTCAACATGAGTCTTCAAGGCTAGAAAATTTTCCAACACTTCATTCTTGTGATAAAGAAAGTAGACCCAAGTGTAGCGTGAAAAGTCATCAATGAAAGTGAGTATGTAGCAACCTTGGTTGACTAATGTCACTACAAAAGGACCTACTAGTACCATGTGAACCAACTAAAAAATAACTAGTGCTCTTGAAAACTTCCCTTTAGTAAACTTCTCCTCTAGATGCATATCCACTGAACATGTTGAACATACACCTTTGGAAAAGTTGATTGTAGGTAGACCTTTGACCATGTTTTTAAAGAAAATTTCTTGAAGATAGTGGAAGGCTAGATGGCTTTTAATGAGGTCACTATTGACACAGTGCAAAGCCTTTAATAGGGCAGGCCTTTCATAGGGCAAACCATCAGAAGTGGTCAAACAATTATTGTTGCAGTGATATTGTGGGTATCATCCCCACCCCAATTTTACCTTCTTATTCCTAGAGGGTTTCTGGGTTACCAAATCTAGTGTTATGTGTGTTATGTGCATGTGTTTTCTTTATGTTTACTTAATATGTTTACATGCATGCATCTTATTTTTAGTTATTTGATTTAAAGGATTAGAAAAGGTTAAAAATTGAGATACTTCTAATTCACCCCCCCTCTTAGAAGAACTCTTCCCATTTTGAACATTCCAACAATTGGTATCAGAGCCCTAGGTTCTCACAAGGAGAAGCCTAACAAATTGGAGAAAAGGTCTGAAGATGGAAGTCTTCAAACTTGGGAAGATCATAGACAATCAGGTGATTGATGTACACCTCTCTCTACACAAACTCGAAGAAGCCAGAAAAGAATTGAGAAAGTCCTTATAAAGAAGGAAGGATATAGCCATAGCTGAAAATGACATACACTACAAGGAGATTGATACTACACAAGTGTTTTCTAATGGACATTCCAAGAAATTTGATGCAGTAATAGAAAAACTGATGGAGAAAAACATAGCACAAGTTGAAGAAATCAGAATACTCAAGTTTGAACAAGAGTCATAAGCCATAATGCTTTGTGAGGTGATTGAACAAAAGAAGAGAGCCATTGAAGACAAGGCCATGATAGAAGATGGCAAAAGAAATCTCACCAATAGACTGGAGGAGAAGAAAATTGAGTTTGAAAGGATCTCAAACATGCAGATGGACACCATGAGCCAGATGATGAATGCTCATCATGAACTAAACATGAAGGACATTGAAATCTCCACCCTGAGAATGTAGAATGAACAATTGTAGAATGAATTAAAAAGAGAAAAGGAGATAGTAGAAAGCTTCAACAAACCCAATGAGGCCATCAAGTACTTTGAGCAACTACTGAAATCACCAAGGGCTAGTAATGACACTTCAGGACTTGGTTACACTAGCACTAAGCAAGGAGAATCATCTAATACTATAGAAGAAAGAAGTAACAAAGGTAAGAACACTAAACCTGCTTGTCATTTTTGTGGTAAAAAGGGACATACCTCTAATGTGTGTAGGAGCAAGAACAATCATTAGCATGATAAGCCTACAAATGCAAGCTTTTGTCACAAGTGCAAAAAATAAGGACATCAAGCACATGAATGTAGAACTAAGACCATAAGGACACCAAGATTTGAAGGTCACTGCTACAACTGCAAAAAAATATAGACATAGAACATTTGAATGTAGATCAAAGCCTATGTGGACACCTAATCAACCTGCAAGAGGAAACAACCATGGTCATCACTACAATTGGGATTACAACACTTTGATAGCTGTCACTCTTGTCAAGAGTATGGACACACTCCTAAAAATTGCATAAGGACACATTTTAGAGGGAATTACAAAAGATGGTTAAGTCAAACCACATGTTTTAGTTGCTTGAAAATTGGTCATATTAGTAAGAATTGCCCAACAAAGTCAAAAGCACCCAAGATAGAAGTCAATGAAGGAAAAGAGAAGGTTGATGTTGAACAAATAAGAGGGCTAATGAATAAAATTTGGAAAAGGAAAGATGACTGCAACACATCAGATGGAGGGATCACTTCACCTAAAAGGTCAAGTGATCACATCTCATCCAACTAAGAAAAAGAAAGGTGTATGAGACTGACATACAAAGTTATATCATACATCAGTTCCAAGAAAAAGAGGTATTGCAAGGAAGAAATTTGCATGAGCAAAGATGCCAAGTCAAATTTTGAAATTTTTGCCAATACTGCCAAACTGTCCTTAGATGCCGAGTTAAGCTCCAAAGGATGCCGAGTTTCCAGTAGTGATCGAGTTGATGGTTGATGCCAAGTTGAGATATGTCAATGGAAGCTAAGTAAACTAAATACAATGGGAGCTGAGTCATGTTGAAACCTTCAAGTGCCGAGTTTATAGCTGTATCCATGAAGCATTTAATGCTAGTTTTGATAGATATAAGGTCAAATTTTATTCATTTCACACCATTCAAAAATAGAGAAAAGATGAGAAAAGAGCAGAAGCGATCATACAACAACCTTGAAGCCATTTGCACAGATTTTAACAGCAATTTATCATATATTTAAGTGATCTAAGATATTTATCAAGTATCGAGTTACAAAGTTTTTTATACATTTAAACCCTACTTTGGTATAATTGCTTCTAGTTCAAGAAACCCTAAAGGAAAGGAGAGTCACGAGGTTTAGTTAGTGAGTAATGAGGTCAAACAACTCGAGTTTAGGCCAATCCCAGAAGTCACCTATAGAAATGACCCAGCTGGTGCATTATCCATCATTCCACCTAAAGTTGTCATGGTACAAGATGTGAGAAAGTGTTATAATTGCAAGATAGGTGTAGTAGGTGATCTAGAAATATTCCAAGCCTATGATAAACTATGTGAAAACAAGATTCTGAAGGACGTATTCTTGATTGTTGAGAGAAAGGGTTTGACCAATGCTGTAGTTTACCCTATAGGATTCAAAATTGAATGGATATAGATTGTTTTAAGCAGAATTCACAATGGATGTTTATGGTTGGAAAAAAGACCTATAAAAATCACAAAAAGAATAGTGCATAAGGTAACAGGTTTCCCAACCCTAGATTGGCCTAAGAACCTACGCAATGATTCCAAAGAGATCATTGAAAGGAATACTAGAACCAAATGGAATAAGAGGGGTATGACTATTGACACTGTTACTAATCCTCTTCTAGATTTTTGTTGTGAGAATAATATCCCACAAATTCTATCAATCCAATAGATTGAACAGTGTGCCATGTATAACTGTTGATGTGGCATACAAATTGATGAAGAAAGATCACACATATGATCTGTCAGAACTTATGTTGTAGCAAATTAATGAAAACCGAGGAGCAATAAAGAGATCAAAAGGTGCTAAATGAAAATTTGGTTTAGTTCTTATGTGTATATTCTTTTATGTTATGGAAGAGTTTTCTTCTATAGGAAAGGTGAATTAAAACCCTAACAAAACTGCAATTACACAAATCAATGAGTTCCTTGATCAAATGGGTGACAATTTTGAGGCACAAATGACAAGTTACTTTGAAGATTTTAATAAATCCATGAAGCAAAGGGATAGAATACCAGTTTCCTTAGTGGAAAAGCACATAAATGACATATGCTTCTTGGTTGACATTGATTACACCTACATCTACGTAGCAATACCAAGAGTATTATCCTTTTGAGGATGTCCTAATTCTTGCAAGAAGAATTGGAGCCATATCATCTCCTTGGCTACCTCTATAGCAGCTACATACTCTACCTCTATAGTGGATAAAGTATTAACCATTTGTAACCTAGAAACCTAGCTCACGACTACTCCACCAATAGTAAAGATGTAACCTATAGTGCTTTGCTTGGTATCAATATCCCTTTCCAAATCTAAGTCAACATAGCCCTATCAATTAGTAGTAGAGCCCCCAAAATGTACTCACTTATTGGATGTTCCTCTCAAAAATCTAAGAATCCATTTGACTACATTCCAATGCTCAATTCTTGGATGACTCATATACGTACTAACCACTCTCACTGCATGTGCAATATCTGGCCTATTACATACCAGAGCATACATCAAGCTTCCTATAGCTAAAGCATAGTGTACCTTGGACATCTTATCCTCCTCTTCTTGTGTCTTGGGACACATCTCCTTAGTCAACTCCAAATGACCAGGTAAAGGTGTGCTGATAGCTTTAGCATTCTCTATAGAGACATGTTGCAACACCTTCTCAACATAATCAGCCTGAGATAGTGTCAATGTTCTATTTTTCCTATCTCTACAAATCTTCATACCAAAGATTTGTTTTCCTGCCCCCAAATCCTTCATAGAAAATGCATGTGCTAATTGGATTTTTAGCCCCTTAATGTGATCCATGTTAGACTCAGCTACAAACATCATCAACATATAAACATAAAATAATGTAGCTATCATCATCCAACCTCTTAAAGTAGATGCAATGATCTAAATGACACCTACTATAACCATGCTCATGCATAAAAGTATCAAATTTTAGATACCATTCCCGAGGTGCTTGCTCCAAGTCATATAAACTTTTCTTCAATTTGCATACTAAGTTCAACTTACCTTTGACAACAAATCCCTATGGTTAAGCCATATATATCTCTTCATCCAAATCACCATGAAGGAAGGTTGTCTTCACATCCAACTACTCTAAATGAAAATCTTTAGTAGCCACTAGACTTAAAACAATATGGATAGAAGTCATTTTAACAACAGGAGAAAATATCTCATCAAAATCAATTCCCTTTTTTTGTGCAAATCCTTTTACAACTAACCTAGCTTTAAATATTTTCTTACCTCCATCCTCTTCTTTAAACCTATAAACCCACTTATTCTATAAAGCCTTTTTACCTACAGGCAACTTGCACAAATCCCATGTCTTATTTTTTAGCAAAGAGTCCATTTCATCTTTCATTGCAAATTCCCACTAAATCTCAGTATCCACCTGCATAACTTCATCATAAATTTCAAGTTCACCAACATCAGTAAGTAAAATAGAATACAAAGAGAGACATAATCTTTTTGAAGGTCTAAATTCCCTTGTTGATAGTCTAACATTCACCAGTGTATGCGGTAGTTTTTGTTGTGGTTGTTGCACATCATGAGGAATGGCTAGAACATCAACTTTTGGAGTATCATCTTGCACTAGGTAATCATCTTCTTTCTACTCATGTTGCTGCAACATATCTTTGTACAACACTTTCTCATTGAATATGATGTCCTTGCTTCTTACAATTTTATGATTTTCAAAATTGCAAAGCCTATAACTAAATTCATTAATACCATACCCAACAAAGACACATTTTTTTGACTTAGCTCCTAGCTTTGTTCTATTTTCAGAGTCTATGTGAGCAAATACTTTACAACTGAAAGTTTTGAGAAAAGAATAACTCACCTTCTTACCAGTCCATGCCTCCTCTACAATACCACATCCCAAAGGAGTAGAGGGACCTTTATTAATCAAATATATAGTAGTATTGATAGGATTTGCCTACATGTGTAAGGGCAACCCAACATGCAACCTCATGCTCCTTGTGCACTCCAATATAGTCGTGTTCATGCATTCAACCACTCCATTTTCCTATGGAGTCTTTTGAATAATTTTCTATCTACAAATACCATTAGTGGAGCAATAATCTTCAAATTCATGACTACAATATTCACCACCATTATCACATCTGAGACATTTTAATTTTTTACCAGTCTCACTTTCAATAAGCATTTCCATTTCTTAAAAGTTTGAAATACATCAAATTTATATCTAAGGAAATAAACCCATTAATTTCTAGTTGCATCGTCAATAAATGTAATATAGTAATGAGAGACACTAGGGGAAGATACCTAAGCTAGTCCCCATACATCAGTATGCACAAGCTCTAATTTCTCCCTTTTATTTTCCTTCCCAATCTTTGCAAAACTCACTCTCTTTTGTTTTCCATACACACAACTTTCATAGAAATCTATATTAACACATTTCAAACCTGGTAAAACTTTCTTTAAATGAAGTACTTTCATAGCTTTCTCACTTATATGCCCAAGTCTGTTGTGCCACAACACTATATCAGAATCTACAGTAGCTATTTGTTCTCCCTGCTCAATTGCAACAATTGTTCCTGAACTTTCATTTTTCTCTAAAACAATTGAAGTAGAAGGAACAATATGACCTATACAAAGATATAAGGTGCCTTCTTTCAAAGCTTTTGCTACTACAAGGGAACCTTTTGAAACCTTCTAATTTTTATCATTAAAAGTAACTACACAACCCTCATCACCAAGTTGCCCTACTGAAATTAAATTCCTACTTAGCCTTGGAACATGTCTTACCTCATGTAGTAGCCAATGATTCCCATTGTACAACTTAATCTTAATTTTTTCCTTTCCAAAAATTTGATAGGGTTCATTATCTCCCAATTAAACAAGCCCAAAATCCCCTTGGACATAATCAATGAAATAACCTCTATGAGGTGTAGCATGAAATGAAGCACCAGAATCTAAAACCTATGAATCATCAACACTTTCTAAAGACAGAAGAAAAGTATCCTCTTTGGATTTGTTACTTACCACATTTTCCTCCTTGTCTCCATTTGATTTATCTCCTTCACTTTTCTTTTGATTCAAACAACCTTTCTTTTTGTGCCCTAGTTTCCCATAGTACCAGTAATCATTCAGTCCTCTTGATTGAGACCTCTTCCCGTTTGACTTTTGTCTTGATTTCCCATGATTTCAAAAATTGCTTCCTCTCTCAGTCATTTTGCCCCTACTTTGTGTATTCAAAGCACTTCCTGATGTAGATCCACCTGACATTTTCCTATTAGTTTCCTTACTTAAAAATAACACTGATCACATCATCATATTTTAGGGTACTAGATTTAAGAATAGAATTACTCACAACCATTACCAAGCCATTCCAACTTTCAGGCAAAGAACACAAAATCAAGAGAGCCCTAATTTCTTCTTCAAAATTGATACCCATAGAATATAATTAACTAGTAATAGTATTAAACTCATTTAAATGATTTGTAATAGTTCCACCTTCTGCCATTTTCATATTAAATAAATACTTCATGAGAAATACCTTGTTTGAAGTGGATGGCTTTTCATACAGTGTCTCTAGGGTTTTCATGAATTCTTTTGTCATCTTTGCTTTTGTAATATTAAATGCCACTAATGGTGCCAGACATAATCGAATGCTTCCAAGTGCTTTTCTGTCCAAAAGATCCTGTTCATCATTTGACATAGATCCTTAATTCTTGGCTATGCCTTCCAACGACTTCCATAAATCCTTCTAATACAGATAGCCTTCCATTTGCATCTTCCATAACTAAAAGTTTTTCCCATTAAACCTATCAACCCTTAGCTTACCCTCACCTGCCATTACTCCCACTCAATTGTGAAACTTTCCTATAAAGGATAACTTAAAAAACAACTAGGCTCTAATGCCACTTGTTAGGATTAAGCCATGGATAGAAATAACAATTACATGCAAATATAACTAATAAAAAAATTAATAGATCACAAAGAAAAGAACATAAAGCACCGAGATTTAATGTGGTTCACCCAATCCCTAGGCTACATCCACTAAACAACAAGTCCAACATTTTATGATCTAGTGATTACAACCTAATTATAATTTGTAATCCTTCACAGCTCAATACTTCTATAAGAACCAATTTTACATCACACCCTTATAAAACAATCCCTAACCCTAATCCCTTTTATACAAGTAAGTTAACTGCTTGATGAAGTATGTACAGTACTTTCTTGATCAATCACCACAATCTAATAGAGGAGAGTTGGACTTCTTGGTTTCCTTTGGAATCTTTTCCACTTGCTTTCTTCCTCTCTTCATGGCCTAAGTAACGTTGATCTCTAATCAAATCCTAGCCTTAGGTTTCTCATAGGTACCAAAGTATGGTGCCTTGGGGTCTACTAACTCATTCACAAGAGCCTCAATTATATCCCTTGTGTCATTTGTGTTAACCTAATATCAAAGAGGCTTAACCCATGCCACTCTAGGCCTTACTGCTTGGATGTGCACTTTGTCACAACCCACCAGAAAATAGGTATCTTGCCCATAATCTTCCACAAGTTGCTTTGGAATCCTATATATAATCTTCATTTTCTCCTTGAAATTTTAAAAAGTAGGATTCCATAATGCTTTCAAAATTATCACCCATCTATGTTATGAATTCATTAATTTGATACAAAACTTGTGTATTCTTCTTCCATACTACAATGTCTTTGGAAAGAAATAACTTTTGCACCTAAAAGATTAAAAAAGTCAACAGAGATCCAAAATTACATGGATTGTTCTTTGATGGTTGAATGCTTACCATGTTCTTGCTTAGATGATTGAGTTTTAGCTCAGCAAGGTCAAAAGATAAATTCTTCTTCACAATATTATATGCTAGGTCATAGCTTCACATACAATGTTGTTCAATCTACTTGAGCTATATATCTTGTAGGAAATGACATGGATTTTGAACTTGATCTACATGTTAGTTACACCATTCAAATTCAAATGCTAGGAAGAACTTCGATGAGATTTCTTTGAATTGCTCAAGGGCTCTTTAATACTCTTCACTCTATTTTCTCTAAAAATCATGGTAAAAAAATAACCTTTGATTTCCCATTTTAATAAAATTATGTCTTCTAGTGGTCATAAATGTATTGTACAATAGTTCACCTAGTGATAGGTTGTCCTCCACTTGGCTAAGTCTTCAACAATTGAAAGATACCTCCAACCTTGTAAGAAATTTGAACTTAACAAAGTCTTCAACCTGGTAGAATTTTCAACTTAGCAAAAACTCTGATCTTGCCATCTACATCCAAGCTTGGTGAGGTCTTGCAAGTTGACCATGCTCGATAAGATCTAAGAAGTCCTTTAAATATAATCTTAACTTAGTGATTCTTGTGCATCTAAGATGTTGATATGGATCTTCTATTTGTTAGAACTGAAGTGAGATATCTCCTATGAATCATAGTTGCATTAATCTCCATAAATAACTAAGTTGAAATGGTTGATTCACTCAACTCATTGAATTGGATGTCAACACTTCCATAACTTTGATCTACATCCTTGGGAGATTTCCTTGCCAATTTTTGCCTCATCTAAATTTCAATATTGTCAACCTTTGCTTTCTTTTCATCTTCAAAACATCCTTGGTTCATATAGTTCTTAGTAAGATGTCCAAGTTTTGTACATACAAAATATATCTTTGAAGTGTCTCTATTCCTTGTGTGATGTTTTATGCAATTTTCTCCAATGTGCCCAAACTCACCATAGTAGTCACATTTGCACCATGTGTTGTAATCCAAACCAAATATAGCTTTGAAATTTTGTTCTATTAGGTTCCATTTCTTGGTCTTGCACTCTAAAGATTTGTGCCCTTGTTTGTTGCAATTGTAACACTTTCCTTAAACTTGGGTTTTTCTATGCATTCACTTGCTCTATGTGCTAGTTTGTTACAGTTGTAACACTTTCCATTAAAATTTGATTTTCCATTTCTCAAACACTTTTGTGATGTATGTCCTACCTTTCCATAATGATTGTATGTGGGTCTTTTGTTCTTTTGAGCTTTTTGCTAAGATGATTCACGTTCTTCTATATATCCTAATCCATCTTTGCTTTTATGTCTAAATTAAGTTTTCTCATTCAATTGATTCATGCTTTTATGAGATTTCATCATCCTCTTATTGTTTTTCTTCTCTATGCTAAGATCATTCTGCAATCTTTCATTCTCTATCCTCAAGTTGATAAGCTCTTGATTTGCATCATTGATTTGATCAATAAAATTTGTTTGTTGAAATGATAGTTGTTGAATTTCATAGTCCTTTTCTTCTATTTCTTCTTTTTCTTTGTATGTTTGTTCCACGACTTCACACATTATGACTAATTGAATGTAGTGCCTCTCATGTTTACAATCTATACCTTGTCTATTTTGATTCAAGAGATACTTGATACTCTTATTGTTATTTGTACTTTGTGATGACATGAGGGTCAAATGTTATACTATGATTCAATACCATAGATGCTTTACTTCTATGCTATTAATTTTATTATTTTATATTTTGATGCTATTTTGGGATGATAGTAAATCTAGGATGATATTTGGTTTTATGGTTTATTGGACATATTTGTTGATTATGTTATGAGATGGATTTTATGCTATGGTGATTTACTTGATTCATGTATCTTTACACTTTCTGCAAATGTGAGTGGTGTAAATAGATTAATTACTTATTTAATGCATTAATTTCTTTGGCTATTATATTATATGCATTTGCACTTGATCATGTGTTTTAGTGTGCAAGAATTATATCCCTAATAGTGGCCTATGGAGCTAGTGATTTAGCCATTCATATTTTACCAATGTAATCCTTGTATGGTCAACGTATACTTATTTTGTTCTTTTAAATTAAAACCTTTTAGTGATTAGTAAATCTAAACTCATCTGCATTATGCAATTAGACCAGTGAGCATGTCTATGCATTTAGAGGTTTACTCCATCGTGAAAGTGTTAAGTGATTTTCTATGATTTTGGGTTTTCAGGTATTAAATCTTTTTAGATTTAATTTCTAGCAACTTTTCCTTAGGTGAATTTTTGTTACAAATAATAACCTATTTTTGTTTGGGTCGAATCAAAGTCTAGCTACTCTAGCTGGCTATTTACCCTAATTGACTATTTACTTGAAAAGTGAATAAGCAGTGAAAAAATGAATTCATTATTCACTTCTCACATTTTAGAAATAGAAATTTGAGAGCTAATTTGGAAATCCTCTTCTAAAGGATTGGTTTTATGTTTGTTTTGGGAGCTGTAAGCATGGTATTTTTGCAAGATCAGTCTTGTTAGATCTAGCTCGGGGATTTCTTGCTTTTCCATCACTTTCACTAATTTTAGTGGGATATTTATTTTGTTCTGTGGCTTTCAATTTTGGACCCTTTTTCTATCAGTAGGGCCTTCTCATTTTATTGTTTTTACTCTATTTCAGCTTCTATTTATTGTAGCAATATGTTAGGAGGCCAAGAACTAGTGTTCCCCTCAATTTTTGTTTGCTAGTTCTACCTAGTTGGTTAGGTATGAATGTTTTCTCTATTTTTGAGATGGGGGTTTGAGGTTTTGAGCCGTTATGCTGGCCATTTTTGCATATGACATTCGAAGTCTTTGATTTTTGGATTTTCAAGGTTTTTGCATCCAAAGGCCAAATGGGTTTTAATTTTAGAATTTTTCCAAAATTTGTGCTTTTTTACCTCATTTTGCATGCCACCCAATTTTTTAAGGTTTTCTTGGCATGAGTTTGGTCGCTGGCTTGAACGATCCATTTGGATGTTAGTTGGACCTTTATTGCATTTTGGTTTTGCATTGGGATGTGTGTAGCATCTGTCATCCCAATTATGTTTTCAGTTGATTAACTTTCTATTTTGTTTTCTCATCCAGTCCTTTTGTTATGATCTTCATGACGGTGGTGCACCACACACGAGTACATTTGTTGGGTGACTTGCAAGGCCCGATCTTCTATGGTACTTCCAAAAGTTGTGATCATTTGGGATGGGTTGGGAATTTGCATGCCTATAGGCACTCATTGTTGGATGAGCATGGCTAGGGTAGGGTAGCATATGGAGGGGACTTCTACCTCATAGCTTGGTGACCTTGTCCCATAGGGTTGCTGAAGGAAGTTTTAAATAAGTGATAACTAAATAATACATTGGGTGGTAATAAAATTTAAGATAATAAAATGTGTGTAGGGCCCTCTGTTGAGGAGTTGAAACACATGATTTGAGCTTGGGCTTGTCGATGCTAAGTGACTTTCCATGATGTTAGCTCCTACCTAGTAGCCTATTGAGATGTTTAACCAAGACCCCTAGTTTATGCATTGTCTATGTCTTGGATTCGATCATTATATTGCCTAGCGTGAGTGTTAGCCATGGATGTTTGTTTTGCATGTGTTGTGGTTAGATCATTATCTCCATTAGCATGGCAGGTGTGGACCTATAGGTGCCACATGGTTGGAAGGAATAGCTACCTTCACCACTGCTAGGGACCAATGGACAGAGACAATCTATTGTCTAAGTGTGACTATTGCTAGATGTGTTCACTTGGTACTTTAGGTTCCAAAGTATGCTTTCTTGTGATTTATGATTTCATTGGGACACTTGTATATCATGTTAGATGATGTTAGTTTTGACACATTTCTTATTTTGATGATTAGCATGTGATAGGTGATGTTACCTACTTTGTAGGATTATCTTATGCTTTACTACTAGGATCTTGGATTTCCTTATGCTTATTTTGTAGCATGTTTTAGTAGTGACATCCCTATTACAATAGTACTGATGATCTAATCAATGGCTTGGGACATTATGTGTGGGGGATGGCTAAGGCCCACAATGGTCTTATGATGCCATTGATGGTTGGGAGGAACTGCATACTATGATGTTTCCTTTCTGTACTTTTTCTTCTCTATTTGTTAGATGGTTAGATTCTAGCTTTCTTTCCTTCAATTATTCAGCTATGATTCGAGTGTTCTTGCCTTAAAATGTGGATCTAGTACTGCCTAGTGTGGAGGAACTTTATTTTTTAGTTTCCTTATCTTTTTGTTGCATTTTTTTTTGGCATGTTGATTTGGGATCTCGCACAACATTGCACTTTCTCATGTGAGGATGCAAGTCTTCCCACAACATGTTGTGTTTCTTCAAGTGGAAATGCACTTCATGTGAAAACCAACATCAATTTGTGCCATTGAAATTGCACTTCCTCACATAGAAATACACTTCTTTGAGTAGAACTATGCACTACTTCATGTGAGAATCTAGTATTCATGGGCTTTCAATAAAAAAAAGGGTCTATCTAGGCCTATCATAGAAAAGTTGAGAAATTGATTTTGGATACCCTTTTTGGTTTTACACCTTCCTAGTTAAAATTTTTTTTCTTAAGGGGTTTAAAATATATCATTTAAGTTATAATTAAGATATATTTTAGTATATGCAATGATTCATTTGAGATAGGTTCTAGATCTCTACAAGCCAAGATAAAGATTCTAGGAAATTTTAGGGCTTCAAAAATTTAGACTTAGCCAAATTTTAGGGTTTAAGGATTTTAGACTTAGCCAATTTTTAGGAGTCCACTTTTGTCTTTTAGCTTGGTTGATCTCTTATGTTTTATTGGTTATGTTTTACTTAGTGGTGATGCTTGGAGATCTTTGGTGTTGGTTGTTAGTAAGTCTTTTGTTGCGATCTATGTGGTCTATGTATACTGTTGTCCTATGCACTTACACTTGGTTTAAATTCTTTTTATCTTGCTTGTATTTCATCCTTGTTTCCAAGGATCTTTGGGTAGGGCACTACATTGAATTTCTTGTTCTTTTTTTAGCTTTCTAACTTCTTCATGAAGAGTAAGATAATTTTCAAGTAATTCTATGATTGTTGCATCAGCTTCATCTAAACTTCTTTCTTGTTAGATGTCTTGAATTCTTTCTTCAATGTAGAGATTTTCATTCATCTAAGCTCCAAGGACTTTTCTTCTTTTTAGGGATTGAGAGAGATGCTCCTTCATTCTCTTGAATTGATCCATGGCCAATTGTAGATCCAACTTTTCATTTTCAATAGCTTTCTCTAGTCTATAGACTTCTATTGCTTCTAATCTTTTCTCAAGTTGTTAAACTTCTTATGTGAGAACTAAGAGCTCTACTAACAATTGTTGGAAATTTAGTATAGATTGGGTGACTAAGAGTGGGAGGGGGGGTGTGGTGTGCATGGTGGGGGCTGAATCAAGAACCAATAAAACTTATACTTTAATTTATGAATTAAACATTCACCATGTAATCTGAGCTAATTGTATGCATGAAAGACTGAAAGTAATAATATATTCAAAAAATTAGACACAATATTTGGTAACCTAGAAACCTTTGAAACATAAAGTATAACTAGGGTGGGGATGATACCCAAAAGCTTTATTACTATAGTATAAAGTTAGCCTATTAAATCTTACAATTGATCAGTTCTAATGATCTTTCTTATTAGGAATAATAAGGATTGTTAGGTTCACCTTTTGAAAGGATTTACAACATACAATGAAATATGAACTTGATTAGAAGATTTAGAAAAGATTGTTAAGTCCACTTTGTTAAAGGATTTGGCTGACACACCTATTAGGATGAATCAATGGCTAATCTCTGATCTGCAACTCAATTTTTTGAATGAGATTCCTTTGAAATACAATGATCACCTGACTATGATAGATAAGACTCTTCTTTTCCTTATAGTTCTTGTAGCCTTCCTAATTCACATGCATATGCTTCTTGCTTATTCGATATAATTATGTTGGATATGAAAAGATATATCACATATATATAGCAAAAGATATATCACATATATATAGCAATCCAATAAATTAGATTCTAGAGTTGGCTACAATACCAAATTTAAATAATCTTCAGAAAGTCAAGTCACTTCTGTAACTTGGATTCTAAAGACCTCTTAGGGTAATGTTTTGACACTTGGCAACACTTTTCAATGCTCAAAAAACTCTAGAACTTGGTTGATGTAGATTCTCAATCCATACTGATCACTTGAGGTAACAAGTACTCATTTAGCACTAAATGACTTAGTGAACACTAAAGAACTTGATAGACTTGGTTGACACTGAATGGTTCAATCAACACTACCTTCAATCGCTTCACAAACACTGCTATCTCATTAGACACTACAAAGTTTAGTTAATAGTATACTTTTCTTCAAATGTTTAGTAGACATTTTGAAGCTTGGCAAGAACTGTAATCGTATTGATTGGCTCAATAGCAATTGAAACACTTGGTTTGCACTACTACTAGTAGTATGATGAGCTTGGTAGAAACTGTAGAGCTTGGTACCAATGTAACCAACTGACTAAGTGTTACTTGTCACTAATAAACAAATGATTTAACCATTAGGTCAACAATCATAGGGATAGGATCTATTACTCTAGATGGAAAGACCAACACTGATGATATTTACTTCATTGATGGTTTAAAAAATAACTTGTTGAGTGTTGGACAACTAGTGGATAAAGGTTATCAATTGCAGTTTATAGAGGAGACTTGTGTTATCAAAGATAAGGATGGAAAGCTGATTGAAATATGTACAAGATCCAAAGGTAATGTATTTCAATTAAATCCTACTGAGATAACATATTTGGTTGCAAAAGTGGATAATAGTTGGTTATAGCATAGAAGGTTTTGTTATATAAACTTTGATAACATTATGAAGGCAAGTATTACATTTTTAATTAGATATTTTCCTAAGATCATGAAGCCTATAATGGTGTTTGCAAAGAATTTTATATGGCTAAGTAGAAGAATGTATCATTTCCTAGCAAGAAGTTCACTACTATAGAGAAGTTGGAAATTGTTCCTATAGATCTAAGTGGCCCTACTAGAACAAGAGAATTCTATGGAGAAAGGTACTTTATGATTTTTGTTGATGATTTCACTAGAATGATGTGGGTAGCATTCCTTAGAGAAAAATATGAAGTATTTAAGAAGTTCAAAATATTCAAGAATAGAGTCGAGAATGAATTTGGCATTAAGATGAAATGTTTGAGATCAGATAGAGGTGGAGAGTTTACTTCTAGAGAGTTTAACATGTCTTCTAGGGTAAGTGCACCAAGTTCTGGTGCCAAAATGAGGATACAAGTGGACACCTTTTTTCTAAAGTCAGAAATTTTTGAACTTCAACAAGAATTTGGAGATAGTTAAACTCAAAATTTTAAAATATGATAAAAACAAAAGTAGTAGTCTTTTGAATTTAGTTTCTAAACTATTAATTTTTTTCAAAATGGTTTAGTTTTAGGTCCTCAAAAAAGGGGGCCACAAAAAGTGGTATTGTTTATTCCAAAAAAACATAACATAGTACAAAGTGTGGTCCCCCTAAAGTTTTAACTTCTTTTTTTAAAAATTATTTAATTGCTTTCGTCAAAAGTTACTTAACACTATGTAGTTTATCCTAGATTTTTCAAGTAATTTTATAATGTGTATTTTTTTAATGAATTTTTTAACCAGAAACATCCCAAAAATGTGAAATATCTATGTGCTCCCCCTAGAAATGATTGAAAACTAATCTAAAATCAAAACTTCTTTTTTTCAAAGTGTTTAGAATGGAGTCTAGTTTCTAAAAAACTAAGTTGTTACAAAATTTGATGAACGAGCTAAAATATATAGCACAATTAGTACATGTTGGTTTTTGACAAAAAATGGACATACATTCAAAAGAAATTATAGATGAAAGGCTTGAAATAGTTCGAATAAAAAATAAATTATATGGTTATATAGCTAACACAGAGACCTACAATGTCATGTAACCTGATCTTATTGATGCTCAACTATGACGAATCTTGAAGGAGAGCACAAGAAAAATCAATCATTTTTCATATGTTTGCTGCAAAAAACATCTCAAACTAGTTTATAGACTCCAAACCTTTGGGTTGGATCCCCAAGGAAAAACCAAGCCTTAAGCTTGGTAGAATACAAAAGTTTGAATAGCATGTGCACGCTATAGCACATGTGCATTATAGTGTGCACACACACTATTTATAGCTTTTTAAATTTGAGTCTTAATAGCTCATGTGCAATTTAGTGCACACACACTATTGAGACCTAAATAGTGCATAAAGAGGGAAGAAGAGAGGCAGAGTGAGAGTGAGAGAGGGGCGGTTGGGTGTATGTGGGTGTGTGTGTGTGTGTGAGAGAGAGAGAGTAGGAAGTGGGAGAGGGAGCAAGAAAGGGAGAGAGAGAGAGAGGAGGATGGGAGTGTGTATGAGAGAGAGTAGGGGTGGAAGAGAGAGAAAGTAGGGGATGTGAGAGAGAGAGAAGGGGTGGCAAAGAGAATACAATATGAGAGAGAGATTGAGAGTATGGATGGGGGAGAGAGAGAGAGTAGGTGGTGGGAGACAGAGTGGGAGAGAGAGAGTGAGAGAGAGAGGAGGATGGGAGTGCATGAGAGAGAGAGAGTAGGATATAGGAGAGGGGAGAGAGAGAGGGGGGATGGGAGTGTGTGTGTGTGTGTAAAAGAGAGAGTAGAGGATGGGAGAGGGGAGAGAGAGTATCTTGAGGGAGAGAGAGGGGGGGGGATGGGAGTGTTTGTAAAAGAGAGAGTAGGGCATGAGAGAGAGTGTGTGAGAGAGAATAGGGGTGGCATAAAGAGAGAGTAGGGGATGGGGGAGGGAGAGAGTGTAGAGAGGGAGATAGTGAGAGTGAGAGAAAGAGTCGGTGGTGGGAGAGGGAGTGGGAGAGGGAGAGAGGGGGCAATGGGAGTGTGTGTGTGTCTATAAAAGAGAGAGAGAGTAGGGGATAGGAGAGAGATAGTGAGAGAGAGAGTAGGTGGTGGGAGAGGGAGAGGGAGAGGGAGAGGGAGGGAGGGAGAGAGGGGGATGGGAGTGTGTGTAAGAGAGAGAGTAGGGGATGGGAGAGAGAGAGAGTAGGGGGTGGCAGAGAGAGAGGAGGGGATGGGAGAGATTGTGAGAGTAGGGGATTGGAGAGAGAGAGAGTAGGAAATGAGAGAGGGAGAGGGAGAGGAAGAGTGAGATAGAGAAGGGAGGATGAGAGTGTGTGAGAGAGAGAGAGAGTAGGGGATGGGAGAAGGGAGAGAGAGTAGGAGCTGGGAGAGGAGAGAGAGGGGGGATGGGAGAGGGGGGAGAGAGAGAGAGTAGCGGATGGGAGAGAGAGAGTAGGCAATGGGAGAGGGAATGGGAGAGGAAAAGAGAGGGGGGATGGAAATGTGTGTAAGAAAGAGAGTGTAAAATACGAGAGAGAGTAGGAGATGGGAAAGAGAGAGTAGAGAGGGGGAGAGTGAGAGAGAAAGCGAGAGAGAGAGGTGGTGGGAGAGGAAGTGTGAGAAAGAGAGTACATGATTGGAAAGATATTGAGAGTAGGAGATGGTAGTGAGAGCGAGTAAAGAGAGAGAGAGAGAGAGAGAGAGAGAGAGAGAGAGAGAGAGAGAGAGAGAGAGAGAGAGAGAGAGGAGGATGGGAGTGTGTATGAGAGAGAGTAGGGCATGGGAGAGAGTGTGAGTGTGTGAGAGAGAGTAGGAGTGGTAGAGAGAAAGTAGGGGATGGGAGAGAGAGGAAGTGTGTGTGAGAGAGAAGGGGTGGCAGAGAGAGAGATTGAGAGTATGGGATGGGGGAGAGAGAGAGTAGGCGGTGGAAGAAAGAGTGGGAGAGGGAAAGCAAGAGAGAGAGGAGGATTGAAGTGCATGTGTGAGAGAGAGAGTAGGATATGGGAGAGGGGAGAGAGAGGGGGGGATGGGAGTGTGTGTGTGTGTGTGTGAAAGAGAGTGGGGGATGGGAGAGGGGAGAGAGAGTAGCTTGAAAGAGAGATTAGGTAGTGGGAGAGGGAGAGGGAGAGAGATGGGGGATGGAAGTGTGTGTAAGAGAGAGAGTGAGAGAGAGAGAATAGGGGTGGCACAAAGAGGGAGTAGGGGATGCGGGAGAGAGAGAGTGTAGAGAGGGAGATAGTGAGAGTGAGAGAAAGAGTAGGTGGTGGGAGAGGGAGTGGGAGAGGGAGAGAGGGGGAAAAGGGAGTGTGTGTGTCTATAAAAGAGAGAGAGTAGGGGAGGGGAGAGGGGAGAGAGAGTAGGGGATAGGAGAGAGATAGTGAGAGAGAGAGAGTAGGTGGTGGGAGAGGGAGAGGGAGAGGGAGGGAGAGAGGAGGATGGGAGTGTGTGTAAGAGAGAGAGAGTAGGGGATGGGAGAGAGAGAGTATGAGGTGGTAGAGAGAGTAGAGGATGGGAGAGAGAGAGAGTAGGCAATGGGAGAGGGAGAGGGAGAGGGAGAATGAGATAGAGAGAGGAGGATGAGAGTGTGTGAGTTAGAGAGAGAGTAGGGGATGGGAGAAGGTGGAGAGAGTAGGAGATGGGAGAGGAGAGAGAGGGGGGAGAGAGAGAGTAGCCTGAGAGAGAGTAGGGGATGGGAGAGAGACAGTAGGCGATGGGAGAGGGAGTGGGAGAGGGAGAGAGAGGGGGGATGGAAATGTGTGTAAGAGGGAGAGTAGGAGGTGGAAAAGAGAGAGTAGAGAGGGGGAGAGTGAGAGAGAGAGAGAGTAGGTAGTGGGAGAGGGAGAGGAGAGAGGGGGGATGTGTGTGTGTGAAAGAGAGAGAGTATGGGATGGGAGAGGGGAGAGAGAGATACATCGAGTAGACAATGGGAGAGGGAGTGGGAGAGGGAGAGAGAGGGAGGGATGAGAGTGTGTGTAAGAGAGAGTAGGGGATGGGAGAGAGTGTGAGAGTGTGAGAGAGAGTAGGGGTGGCAAAGAGAGTAGGGGATGGGGGAGAGAGTGAGAGTAGGGGATGCAAGAGAGAGAGTAGAGAGGGAGAGTGTGAGAGAGATAGTAGGTGGTAGGAGAGGGAGTGGGAGAGGGAGAGAGAGAAAGGGGATGGGATTATGTGTGAGAGATCTAGAGAGTAGGGGAGGGGAGAGGGGAGAGAGGGGGAGATTGGAGTGTGTGGGTGTGTGAAAAAGAGAGAGTAGTGGATGGGAGAGGGAGGGGAGAGAGAGAGTAGTCTAGTAGAGAGTAGGGGATGGGAGGGAGAGAGTAGGCTATGGGAGAGGGAGTGTGAGAGGGGGAGAGAGAGATGGGGTATAGGAGTGTGTGTAAGATAGAATAGGGGATGGAAGAGAGTAGGAGATGGGAGAGAGAGAGAGAGTAGGGGTGGGAGAGGGGAGAGAGTGGGGGATAGGAGAGAGAGAGTGGGTGGTGGGAGA